>JADRCD010219385.1:0-48977 GCA_019843815.1 Montemys delectorum
CCCCGCGGTTGCCCGCTCCGTGGCCACGGCCGCCGCGCCCTCCGCCCACCGGGCGCCGCGTCGCCCTCGGGCCCCAGGCTTCGCCGGCGCCCGGCTGCCCGCGGACGCCCTCCCCCAGTCATGAACCCCCCGGAGGGGGCATCGGAGGAAGGGGGAGCCGCCGACTCGGACGTGGACGCCTTTTTCCGGACAGGTAAGGTCGGGCAGGGTTCCGGGGATGGCGGGTGAGGGCGGCCGCCTCGGACGCGGTGTCTTCGGACAAGTTTGGGGACCGCAGGCAGGCAGGCTGCCGCCGGGGCGTGCGAGTCGGAGGCGGCCGCCGGCGATCGTCGGGGCTGGAGTTGCGGAGGTTCACGTTGTTCTGGAGGTGCTGGCTGCGTTTTGGGGGGGAGGGCGTGGGGGCTGGGCGCCCCTCGGCGTTCACCCCAGTTGCGGGAGTCTGTGTTGGGGAGGCGGGAGGCGGTCCCCTTGGGCCGCCTTCACTGGGAGATGTTGGATCACTTTGCAGCGCGCCTCTTCAGCTACCGGTGTCCCGGCCCCTCCCTCGGCTCCCCACTTCCACAGTACCTATCTGCGGGGCTCCCGGGTCGCTCGAGGTCGGTATCCCTTCTTCCCTCCAGGCCTCGGGGCCCTCGTGTGCAAAGAGGGGCAGCAAGGGTCGCGAGGCGCTCAGGCTGCAGACTGACAGGCATGAGCCAGACGACGAGAGAACGTGCAGGGTGCTTGTGGGGAAGCGGCATCTGGGACTTTGGACCCGATGGGAGGATCGGAGGCACCTCAGATCCGCTGCTTGGTCCTTTCTCCAGCCCGGGGAACCGATGAGTTTTACCTAAGAATCGCTTATTGCTGGAAGTGTGAGTTAGCGTCCCTCTCCATACACACCCACCAAATCTTTGCTTGCCTGCGGCGGGCGCGTGGAGCCTGGGATTAGCTTTGCGCCTCTGCACCTCCCAGGCAGCCTGTCTTGTAGCTGCTCCTGTTCGCTGGCTCCACATCCCTTCTCCAGAATAGACACTGATCACCCTCATCTCCTACCACCTGTAGCCCTGTTTCAAACATCACCAAGGAGTCCCCATCTCCCCTGTACCTGTAGCTTCCACCAGCTCTGTTGTGCAGTTCCCCAGCTCCCCACACGTCTGCAACCATTTTGTCTGGAAATCTTTGTCCCAAGGACTCTGATAAGTTATGGGCGCCCCACGCATCTGCTCTCCCTTCGGGAAAGTTGGATCAGAGGACATGAACTGGTGGGGGTCAGGGGTCAGGTTAGCTCTGGAGGCTGCACACCCATCTGTTTCCTAACCCTGTTGCTTTACCCTGGAGGACCACTCTAGGGAAGGGAGTCCGGCTCTTTGTGGGGAAACTTGTGGCTTTGAAAGTCAATACTTAATTGGCCCATATGGTCATCTCTAATTGGACTGGGGAGGAAAGAGCTGGAGGACTGGAGTTGATGCCAGGGTCTGGGAAAGGGGAAAAGGCTCCTGTCATCCTATCATGCTTCTAGGGCTCAGCTTGCCCTCCCTCCCTCCTCCATCCCCGGAGTCAGCATTTCACTTTCCTCCCCTGCCCCCCTCTTTTCTCTCCTGCTCCTCTCTCCTTAGACACCAAAGCCTGGATTCTAAAGAGGTGCCTGCCTTGGGTTGATAGTCCTGAATCTAGGGAAAGAGGCTCTGGAAGCTAAGTGGCATCCAGAAATATTCACCAGGAGCTTTTCCAGACCCCACTCATCCATGCTGCCATGCCAAGCAGCTGTATTTTCTAGCTCTGGGGAAAACCCATCATGATATGAATTCATATTCTATCCTGAAGTATGAATTCATGTTCTTCATCTCCTCCCCTCCCCTTTTCTCTCCTGTCCTCTCTTTTCTCTTCGTCCTTTCCTCTTCCTGTCTTTCTTTCTTTCTTTCTTTCTTTCTTTTTTTGATAGGCATTTACTTTGTAGCTTCCAATTCTAGAGACTTGTTCATTTGTTACTTTCCCCAGGATCTTTCAAATAGTTACATTGTCTGGGCTGGGCTCAGATCACAGAGTAAGAAGTGGGCTGGGGTTAGTTTTCTGCTGGGGTAATATACTTCTACAAGGTAGTCTTGCTGGCTTCAAGGATGTGGTGGCAGCTGTGGTGGTGGTAAGAGAGGCTAGATCTCATGTGCATTTAGAGTCAGAGACAGTTTAAATCCTCTATACACAAACCTGCAAGTGATTGATGACCTGTGGCAAGTTGTAAGGGGTGAATCTAGAATAGTGCCTTTCTGCTTTCTGGCCTTCTGTGTTCTGGCCCTTGACCTTCGCCCCACTTGCAGTCTATAGCAGAGGCCCCTGTCGGGGATTGTTAAGTGGAAAGACTACATTTGTCACCCTTCTTCTTTTTGATTCATGTCTTCTGTGAAACATAACTCTGTACCTGGTTGGCTGGCCGGATTATAAATTTATTCAATTGAGCCACAACTCTCCCCTCCCCCCCATCAAACAGATTGTCCAAAGTTTCCCCCACCAGGATTACCCCCTTCTTTGTGGTGGAAAAATTGGCATGTACAAAGACCAGACTGACAATTACTTTGTCAAAACTCTGGCATATTGTGTCTCTAATTAGGTATGTTTTAAATAATTTAGTCAGTTTACTTTTCTTGCTTACCCGCTTTCTGATTATTTGGATATTTTTTAGTTCTCATGATCAACTGATTAAATGAGATTCCCTGCATCTCAAGCGTATAGCATCAGCTATGCTCCCTCGGCTACCCTACAGTCTAGTATAGAATCCTATAGCATAGATTGTATCTATAGCATAATATATAGTATACATTGATACAGTCCTGATCTTCCTACGAATTGTTTCAAGCCTGACAAACTATGTTACAGAATTTTTCATTTTTCTTTTGTTACAGACTTTAAATTTTAATCAAATCCTAACCTCTTACTCCTCATGGTTGTAAGGCTGAAAAAGGACATAGGTCAGTGCAGGACTGGGACAAGAAATGATTGGCCAACAAGGACTTTCTAACACCTACTGGGAACCTTCTGCTGTCCAGGGTGCTACGGGACACAGAAGAAATAGTAACAGTAGTTTCTGTCTTCAAGAACTTACAGATTGCTAATTAACTGATTGGTAAAGGTTAGGATGCTGTGAGTTAAGAGCTGTCAGAACTAGGGAAGGAGGTGCCTAGGGTGGTCTTTGAAGTGGATGGGGCAGGGAGACTGGGCAAAGATAAAAACGATGGGGCCTTAAGGAGACTGTGCTGACTGAGGGGAAAGGGTAACTTAGGTTGAGGGACAGGGTTGGCTAAGAATAATAGGAACAAATAAAAGAGTCCTGAAACCGTCTGAAGAGGAGTTTGGACATGATTCAAAGGAAAAAGGAAGTCATTGCTAGTGTTTGAGCAAAGACATCATAAAGAAAGTAGTGTTTGGAAAGATTAGTCCAGTGGAGATATTATTAATGAAGTGAAAAAAGAAAACAATAGAGGTAAGATCAAGACAGATGCTGAGATCATCCAAGAATGAGGCGAAAGCTGGGAGGCTTGCTCTGAATTGATGGCAGAAAGGATGGGGAGTCGGGGCTGACTCTGAGAGATACTGTGAGAGGTAGAGATGTTGAGTTTTCCTGACACTAGTGATGTGGTGAGAAGTGGCTGGGTTGAGAGCCCACGGGTGGGCTATCCCAGGTGACTGACAGACTCAGCTCAGGGCATGTTTACATGTGAAGAACTGGATGTGGACATCTAAGTTATTTTGGAGACAGACATGTGGATTCAAGGCACGGATGGCTAGGAGTGGTCCTGATGATTTGCAAGCAGTACTTGAAGCTTTTAGAGGGAGGGAGTGAGGGAAGAAGGGCCAGGAGGTCTCATTTAGGGGATGGCAGAAAGGAATCTGGATCCTGGAGACCACAGGAAGTCTGTGTGAGCTCTGATGCGATGATGGGGCAGACAAGCTGAGCAGGAGGAATAGAAAAACCAAACCCTGGGAGCCGATTCTGGGTGCACAGAATCAGAAGGGGCACTCAGGGTGGGCATTTGGGTGGAAAACGGGACATAGGTACATGTAGTTTACCAGCAAGAGAAGCACTGCTGCCAGAAAAGGAGCTTTGAGTTTTTGTCATAGGTAGTTTGGGGTGAAAGAGAGAGAGAGAGAGAGAGAGAGAGAGAGAGAGAGAGAGAGAGAGAAGATAGAGAGTGCGAGCTAGCTGTGGAGACAGAAGTGGCTGCGTGGGATCCCAGAGACTAGACAGAAGAGTAGGCTCCATAACACAACTCACAGCTTAGCTTTGGTGACCAAAAGAGAAAGCTCTTTCTTTAAAATGCAAAGGCAAAAGGCTAAGGAAAAAGAAGTTGCTGTGAGCTCTGTGTCCAATTCTCTGTTGAGCTTTGGTTCTGAGTCCATTTCAGAACCAAATTCATTTCAATGGGAATGATGCTGTTAACTGGGCTTGGGCCAAGCTCAGCACAACTCAGCTCAGCTCAGCTCAGCTCAGCTCAGCTCAGCTCAGCTTTCTCTATGTTTCCAGCTCCACAAACCACCCCATCCTCTTCACTTTCTCTATTCTCTAAATGGCATCTTCTCTTTCCCAGTCACGATGTTTAAAGCCTTGGCATTAATTCGAGTGGTCCCCCTCCTCTGTCAAACCTTGCTGCACAGTTCTGCATAGTTAGCAGTTGCTCATTCTCAAGGTGACTGCCCGAGGCCCCTCGGACTCCATTTACAGCCCCCTTCTCATTCCTCAAAGTTTGTCTCACCTGGGGCTGTCTGCCCTGTACCAGGGGCTGATAACACTCCCTAACACACCTTTTCACTTGTTACTGCCTGGTTTATGAACCTGCAGTAACTCCCTGGTGTCTATGGGTCAAGTCCCATAGCTAAGGTATGCTTAGCTGCTCAGTTGTACCAGTGTTCCTCCCCATGGTCTAAGGCAGTTTTATTATTACTGATTCATTCCCATCCTAACTCCATAGCCTCCAAATCCGACACATTCATCAAGATTTGTGTTCTGTCTTTTTTTGAAAGTGTTTACAGTTACGACTACCTCAGTAAAACCTCAGTGTCTGTAGTCTCACCAAGTCAGTGGCATTGTATTATTGAGTAACCTTTTCCAATGTATAGGACCTATTTCCCCATTAAAACTACTTAATGTTTGGAGTTAAATACAAAGTCTTGAAAATACCTTACACTTCATCAAAAATTCTATCTCCCTTAGAGATACAAGAGACACGGCCGAATGTAAGCAGTTGTTAAATCTAGGTTATGGTATGTCTTACTCCCTGCATCGATCCTCAGACTTAGGTAATGACTCCATCCCACTCGTATAGGAAGACAAGTCATTGTCAGTACAGATCATAGAAATTTTGTGTGCAATTTTTTGAGTAAATATCAGTAGGTACTCGAGAAGAGAGAAATCCTCTTACCTTTTTTTTTTTTTTTTTTTTTTTAGAAAAGGAAAACATCTCTGTCTTCCTTAGGGTTTCATTGCTATGAAGAGACACCATGACCAAGGCAATTCTTGTAAAGGACAACATTTAATTGGGGGGGGGTTGCTTACAGTTTCAGAGGTTCAGTCCATTTTATTATCACGTAGAAGCATGGCAGTGTCCAGACAGACAGGGTGCTGGAGGAACTGAGAGTTCTACATCCTGTTCCAAAGGCAGACAGGAGAAGATTGTCTTCAGGTAGCTAGGAGGAGGGCGTAAAGCCCACCCCCACAGTGACACCCTTCCTCCAACAAGGCCACACTTCCTAATGGTGCCATTTGCTGGGCCAAGCATATTCAAACGACTACAATCTCCATTGATATTACCCTTGACACATCACAAGGTAAACATGATGCCCAGTGTCTTAGGTAGGGGTTCTATTGTGAGAAGACACCATGAGCAGAAGCAGCTTGGGGGGAGAAAGGGCTTATTCCAGCTTACAGTCCCAATCACAGTACATTACTGATGGGATGTCAGGGTGAGAATTTACCAGGGCAGGAACCTGGAGGCAGAACTCACACATGGAAGCCATTGAAGAGTGCTTGCTGATTTGCTCCCCTGCCTTGCTCAGTTCCTTTGCTTGTACATTCCAGGGACCACCTTCTCAGAGGTGGCACTGCCCACTGTGGGCTGGGTTCTCTCACATCAGTTGTCAGTCAAGAAAATTCTCAACAGCCTTGCCTATAGTCCAGTCCCTTGGAGTCATTTTTCTCAATTCAGATTTCTTCTTCTCAGATGGCCTGACCTTGTATCAGATTGACATAAGACTATCCAGCCTACTCAGCTCAATGCTTATTGAATTGTAAATTCTCTTCTGTCTCCTTCAGTCATCAGTTGGACATTTAGTCATTTGCTTGCTCAGGAACGTCTGGAGGAGTGTTCAGAGGACTTTGTGTTTCTGGAGAGAGAGAGAATGTTGTACTGTAGATAGGTGATTTCTTTGTTAATCTATTTCAGAATATATTTATGGCTAGCATTCGGTGCTACCTGTGTAAGGTTGTGGAGGCTGGATTTCGTCTTTGTATCATGGGCTGCCAATACAACACTTATTGGCAGTTCTGTCCAACTATATTTGAATGTCCTTTAAGGAAAAAGAGTAGGTATTGGGATGAACTAGAGCTACAGAAAGAAGTGAGGTCACAAGTATGAAAACTGTTGCTGCTTGTAAACCTCAGACCCAGAGTGAAGGAACTAGGGGGTCTACTTTGTAGAGTTCTCCTGGTTGCATTTGGCCTTGGTCTCTGGAGGGAGGTAGCCTAGGATAGCACAGTGGTTCTTAGCCAGGAGCAATGCTCTGTCATACCCCAGAGAGCATCTGGCAATGTCTGGAGACTTTTTTTTTTTTGTCATAACTCATGAAACAGTTTGCTGTAGGCTTCTAGTTTGTAGTCAGATCTTATGTGCTGCTAGATAGCTTACAGTGCACGGGACAACAAAGAACCACCTCAGATCGGGTAAGCGCAGCACTGACTGGGGGTTTGCTCTTGGCTAAATCACTTCCTGTCACTCATCTTCAGGAATTTTGCAAACCAGGACTAATAAAGCTTGTTTTACAGATTGAGAAGCTTAAGTAGAAAAAGAATGTAAAGCCTCTAGTGATGTCTGGGGGCAGCGGCAGCTCAGGAGACCCTAGTAAGTAGGGCTCAGTTGTTAGTGTCGTCTTGTGCCTGCTGTTGTAGTTCTCCAGTGGGCACCTCTGGATGGCTGCTGGCCAGTGTTTCACAGGCATGAGGAGGGTGCCAGAGCAGCAGCTGAGGGGAGCAAGGAGCCTTGCTTGCCCGTGGGCTCAGAAGGCCGACTTTGGGCCTCTTTCCTTCAGTCACTTGTTTAACAAATACATATTGCGTGTCTGCTGCAGTCACACTCCGTGGAAGTATATAAAACCATCAAAGGAAGGACCATGGAGCAGGGAAATGGATAGAAATATAAATATACTCCCTCTGGGAGCACTTGGACTTAATGGGCTGAAAGGGGAGGAAAAGTCTGTGAAGGAAGGTCACACACGAGAGCAGGAAGGTGATCCTCCTTTCTGCTCCTTGCTTATCTGAATGACTTGTCCATGTGACTTTGACATCTACATAGGATGGGGATAATAATCTCTTCAACCGCTGTTCCCTTATAGGGCTGTTGAGTGATTCAAATAAGACACAGTGAAAGGGCTTTACGCGTTGTGCAATGGATACCCAAATATCTGCAGATAGTTACTCCAAATGGAGCATTCTATTTCCCTAAGTGCCTCTTTGACAAGCAGTATCTTATTTAATCTGACCTCCCTAGGACCGTTCAGTCTATGAGGAGAGGTGATCCTAATCTTTCTTTTCCAAGGGGACTGGGTGGGCCATCCTATTATGACAGGTCAGGGCACTTCTATTTTTAACAGTTACACTAAGGAGTAAATATGCCAGCCCCCCCTGCAGCCCCTTTCCATGCTCAGAGTCACATGGCCCTATACCATGGGGAGATGCTGGAGAGAATAGGCTGGCTTGCTTCTGCTGAGCTTCAGGTGGGTGCAGAGAATCGGTCCCTTCCAGTTTCTTCTCTCTGTATCATTGAGACTCTTCCTACCACTCCTTTGTGTGGATGACTGGCAGGAAAATAAGTAGGAAATGACTGACAGCCATGGAGTTGTTGGATCAATAGAGCTGCCTGAAATCGTGTCTGCTGAGAGCAAAGGAACAGAGAGAATCTGTTGGGAGGACAGAGACTTTCACTCAGGAAAGCAGAGGCTTTGGAGAATTAGTGTTGTCTCCTCCCTTTCCACCCCCATAGTGTTTTTAGAAGTGAGTCAGGTGCTTAGAGAACATGGATGCCAGGAACAAACACGCTAAAGAGTGCACAGTGATGGTGATGTGTATACTTACAGGTGTGGCTATGTCTTCAGCTGGTATGAAGGACTTGGGGGGGAAGCTAAAGAGTGCTGTATTCCCAGGCTGCAGACTAATAGGAAACCATGCTCAATGGGCACCAATAATAGTCCAGTGTGACCCAGAGGATGCAGGTAGAGGCTGAATAGGAGCTGAGGCTTAGAAGTGGGTGGGGACCACACTGATTGATTGCTTTGTTAAGCCTTTCCTGGACTCCTAGAGCAGGAGCGTTTTGAATGAAAGGCCAATGACTTGGATCTTTCTGCAGTTGGTTTAGAGAGTTTGTGAATTTCTCCAGACATGTGGCATGGTAAGGAAAATGAATCTGAGAGCCTCATGGAGTTTCTCTTAGAATGGAGGAAGAGTCTTCTGGTTGGGAAAGATAGACAACTGCACTATCTTAGGACCTTGTCTGACCTTGAAACACCATGGGAGTCAAGGAATGGAGATGAATTTGTGGAGGTTGAGGCTAAAGGAACTGACAAATTGAATGTAGAGGAGGTGTTGAGGAGTTGGAACTAAAGCTCTAGCATGGGGGTCAGGGGATGGAGGTGGCCCTGGTGAAAATCAGGAGTTGGGAAGCAGAGAAGCAGCTGTGGGGATCAGGAGGAAGAGGGAGGATTTGGAGAAACTGCTTTGGGGCATGTAGCATTTCAGGTGGCAGCGAATAACTAAGGGGTGTGTTGATTCAGTATGAGAACATCGAAGGGAGTCTGGAGCCTTGGAGGGAGGCCAGAGTCGGAAATATAGATTTGGGAGATACCTGAAAGAAGTTGTGGCTGGAGCTATCAGCATAGATGAGATAATAAATGAAAAGCTTCCACAGACCTAAGAGTGGAAGTCCAAGGGCAGAACTGCAGATTGAAGCAAAGGGCTGGAAGAGAACCAGGAGAAGGTGATGGCTGGAGGAAAGCAGGAGATCAGTAGGGTTTGATGCTGCTGGGAAGCCGAAGGATATGGAGCTGAGCAAACAGCAAACGCCAGCCACTGGCTCCTCAGTCAGAGAGATCATTGGTAACTGTGAGGTTAGTGTCAGTCCTGTATGGGGTGTGTGTGTGTAGGGGGGTGGAGTTGAAATTGCAAAGGGACCAGGGAGCGAGTGGATGTGGAGGAAGCGGTGGGTGTGCATGGAGATGACTCTCTGCAAAGGTTTGGCTGTGAAGGGAAGATTAAAAATAGTGAAGAAGCTGGATGGGGAGTGGAGTTGAGGGAAGGCTTTTTTTAGGTGAGGGGGATATGGGAATACCTGGGGTGAGGAAGAGGGAGAAGGTACACAGGAGGCAGAGAGTGTTCAGGAAGGAGAAGATCAATTACTGGAGGAAGGGCCTGGATGAGCCTGGATATCTGCTCTGTGCTCTGTGGGCTCCAACTTAGGGCCTCAGGTGTTCTGGGCAAGATCTCTCTACCATTCAGCTAAACTCTCAGCCTCAGCCTGAAGGGGTGGATCTCAAGGTCAGCCAAAGAGTCTACCTTGGTCCATAGGAAGATGCTTCTTGCTCAGGGACCAGATGGAAGGTAGACCTCAGTAAAATCACTGGTTTGCCAGGACCCAAGGGCACAAGCTGCCACATGAAGAGCTCCTGTAGAAGGAATCTCTCTCAGGGGTCAGGGATGTGCAGTCTCTGAAGTGTGTGGTCTGGATGAAGTGACCCTCTGAGGCCTTTGGGTAGAAAAACTGGGAGGCAAAGCCTGGAGAGCCACAATGACCTTTCCTGAAGTGGATTCGCTCTAGGGAGAGTACAATGGGATTTGGCTCAGGCTGGGTCTCTGGGCAGCCTCTTGTAGAGGGGTTGAGCCCTGGCCACCAGGAGATGGCATCAGTCACAGCTAGTACAGAGGAATCACAGCTGTACTTTACACCCAAGGAAGAAGATGCCACATCTTAGTTGGTGTCACTAAAGTGCTCCCTCTAAGTCTGTCATAGAGATGAACTTAACTGTCATTAAGGAAAACACTCCATTTCATCAAAGGATCCTCCGAGGAGTAGAAATCTGGGTGCTCTTACTTACCAGAGGAAGGCCACGCTTATCTCCCCAGGAGCAGAAGGAGATGAGGTTTCCTGAGGTATGGGCCAGTCTCAGAATCAGAATCTCCCAGCTGCACAGGAACTTAGTAACCATGAGACTGTGTGAATTATAACTTCTGAGTTCTGGTTTCTTCATCCATAGATGAGTACTAAAAGTCCTTTCCTCTCAAGACTGCTTGGTGTTTGTGGGTATATAGAGAATTTGACAGTTACATTCATATTATAAATAGCCATATAGCTTATGTTGCTAGCAGTATAATATGGTTTTATATATGACTAGCATGATTGTGTTATATATATAACATTATTGTATTGCTGGTTAGATGAATCTTTTTATATTCTAAATTATGAAAAATGTGACATCCAGTAGGTCCCTCCTTCCCTTTGTCCCTCCCTCCCTTCTTCCTCCTCTCTCCTTTCCTATTTCTCTCCTCTCCCTACTTTCTTCCTTCTGTTCACCCTTCTCTCCTCTTTTCTTCCTTTACTGTGCAGAGTTAGGTAGGGATGTGATTTTTAAGCTTAGGGCTGCATTTATTTCAGGCACAACAGACAGGGATAAGGGCTGTGGTTAAAATCTCACCTTCTACACCCTTACCCCACAATCCAGGGACAATGAGCATCATGAGGTGGGGGTAGCAGGCACAGTTGAGTTGGCAGCTGGACAGTGAGCCTAGAAGGGGTCCTGGAGGCTGACAGATGGTTAATTGGATATGACAAAGGGGGCTGAGAGGGAGGGGTCTACAGTTCCTGTGGGATTTCCATCCCTGTCTACTTACTGTTCAGGAAGGGAGGGTATGGGCAAGGAGGAGCTGATCATCAACAGTTGGAGAAGGAGATTGGCCAGACTCCCTGTTGGGATGGTGGCTATTGAAGATGTTCCATTGGAATAATGTCGCAGCTTTAGAGCAGAGGAAAGGGCAGGATTCCCAGCCCTTTCATCATCCCAGGGCACTGGCACAACACATGCTCAGATGCTGGGGTCTAAGGAGATGATTGACCAAGCATTGGACCAGAGTGGTTTTCTAGGATGATGGTGCATCATGTGGTGACAGTGCAGAGCGTTAGCAGCCTTACCAGGATGTATGTGGAGAGGGGTCACGGTGTCACCCTGTTCAGTGGAAAAAATGAACACAGACACCACAGACAGCCATTCAGGGAATTTGGTGGGGAAAGCAAAGAGACAACTTAAATGGTACCAAAGGACATCTTTGGACATTCGATAGTGCTCTTTTTTATTACAGGTGTATGAAATTTTAGATTTATATGTGTGATTTTATGTACATATATTAAACTTTAGTAAAATATTTTAATGAGTTATCAGGTCTAGTGACGTTGTGGGGATTTTTGGTTTGTTTTTGTTTTGTAGAAAACCGTTCAGTGTTTGAAAAAAGACACAGGAGGAGACGGCAGTAGAGACTGACCATGTTAAAAGATAGTGTCTGTGGGAAGAGTATCCAGAGGGCTTCCATCACAGCCCCCCCCCCCCAAAAAAAGGTGAGATTCCTGGGCTAAGAGGCTAGTTCTGGAAGGGATGCTGACTGCTTCTGTGGATGAGTGGGAGTCTAGGTGGTCTCTTAGTCAGAGGCTAGAGCTGTGATTAAGCTGACCTGAGTTGTCTTTGTGCATGAGCACCAAGATTAAGCACTGATAGATAGCTACTGAGAGCTTGGGGAGAGAGGATCCTGACTGCACATATTCTCTGGAGAATGGATGGCAATGGCATAAGCAGATGATCTCTGCAGTTATATCAGAGTGGACCAGCATGCCAGCATTCTGCATGCCGACCCATCCTGTGGGATTTAGGTTGGGAATAAAAATAGGACTCCTATGTCTCTGGCTGGTGTCTTGGACACTGAGTCTGGAGTGGGAATAAGTACATATCCTTGTACCGGACACCAGTACTGTCCCCAAAACCTTATAGAAACGGGTGTCCCCAAGGTCAGCTGGAGGCTTTACTTGGACAGTGGTCACGTCTAAAGGCAGCAGCTGTACAGTATATACATTTTGCTTTGGACTTTTCTGTATTTTCAGCACCCAGCTGAGTGCCTCACAGATAAAAGTTGCCTAACTATTATTTGTTGGCCTGATTTTTCTTTTCTCACAAAAGCTAATTATTGGTGTGTATGCCATTTGGGAGTTACTCGATGCTGTGTGAAGGAAATAAAAATAATTTTTGTGGACGGGCAATTCTACCTTAAACAAAGAGACTTGTAAAATCAACACTGTGGAATGTAGCTATTTGTTGAGTCTGAATTAGTCAGAGGGGATCCTTTGGAACACTTGATTATAAATATCCACATATTTCATAAGCACTGGAAAAGTAGATAGAGATGTATTCTGGGTGGGTAATTTTGTTGTTGTTTGGTTGGCTTGTGTTGGGAAACCCCAGTAGGAAAGTGCAAGTGTGCGAATGGATCGTCTAGTCAGTACAGAGGGGATGACAGGCATGCTGGATGCTGAGAGAACTGCTAAATATGACAGCTAAACATGGTTCTTTCCTTGAATACTTTTTGGTCTTGGGTTAGGAAAAAAAAAGTGGCCAGAGATCAACCAGAAAGGGAATTTCACACATGCCTTGATCCACATGATACATTTTTATTGCCATTAAGTTAAACATTTAAATAGGAAGACAAAGAAAGATTGGTTTTAAGGTATCTTTTTACAGAACACTTAGCTTTTCCTATCCCAGGGCTGTTATAATGCTGCTCAGTGTAGTGAATTGAGAACATAAGCATGAAGGATACAAAAGCTACTGTAATCCCAACTGCCCAGAGAATCCTTGTCCGATAACTTGACACATCTCCTCCTGTTCTTTATGTTCATTACTTTCTTTGGGTTATTGACTTAAGATGAAAAACAAATGTTGAAGTGATGGTTAGACTCTCTGCAAACTGAGTCATTCTTCCACCTAATTTAAATGTAATATACACCAGTTCACGTGTATCTCATTTTACAGAGTAAGACAGTCATAGGCCAAGTAACCTTTGTATGAGGGTAGGAAAACAGAAGATTCCTCAGTTGTGTGGAAGGGTAAAGACATTGATACTTTGTATAATAATATTTATTTAGAACAGTTGTGCAGGAGATATTATTTTCTCCCCCATAATATTTTGATGAATTTAACAGATAGATATGCCTGCTGCATAGATAAATATGTGTTTACATAAATGCACAGCTCTCTTTTATGTGACAAAAAAAAAAGGATCCTGTTATGTGTGCTATTTTGCAAGTTGTTTTTAATCACTTTATAGTCACGGGCAGCCTTCCCTTGTCAGCATGCCCATCTCTGTTTCTTTCATTTTAAGAGCTATGTTACATTTTGTTGTGTGCTACATTTTATTTACCTTTATCCCAAGGGTAGACATTTATGACCAAGATTTTCCATGGACTAGGACTAGGTTTTTTTCCTTTCTAGGACACTACTTATTTCAAATCATACAAGAAGGGCCACTCATTTTTTTCTTCTCCCTTCCCCTTACCCCCCCCCCCCCGATCCTTTTCAAAGGTGACTAGGACAACCGTGGGTTCTAGATATTTTTTTCTGCTTTTATCCTCAGGAGAGAGGGGAACAGCCTGTCCTTGTTGACTAAAGATAACTTCCTGTGGAATGTCTAAGGATGCTTTTGTCAGTGACATTTAGACTAACGGTGGAATCTCCTTTTGGCCTCTTTTACTGTGTACATTAAATGAATTAAGAGCTGGATTCTGGGTCCAAATTAGCCCCTCAAAGCCACATGCATTCTGTGAGCTTCAGTGCATGATAACTGATACTGCAGAGTGTTCATGCAAATGCAGTTGTCTGCCCTTGGTTAAGATGACCCAAGGATGGATGTGATCCAGAAGGCCTTGGTTTCCATTCCTCCCCACCACTAAATAGCTCCATGAATTGGCCAAGCCAGGTCATATTCCTGTTTTTACAGATGGGACCTTTCTTTCCTCATTTGAAGAAAGAGGTCAACATACTTCCCTGCCATACCTCACGGGAATGGTGTGAGATAAACTGAGGGGTAGAAGGAAAGTGCTTTGAAAAAAGAAAGTTGCTGACTCTGTGAGAAGGGGTTTTTGTCAGTTCTTCTCTGGGGTCTCCTCTGGTTTTGAGTGTGGTTGAAAGCTGAGCTAGGGGACATGGGTAGGAGTGACAGCTTGTTCTACAACTCAAGGGCTGCATTTTTTCATGTCTGGTAGTAAATTGGCAGCAGTGGAGTTCGAGTGAAACATTTCGTGATATGTCCTGTTTGCTTTTGCAAGAATTGCTCCCAGGAGCGAGTAGCCGGTCTGCCTGTGGAGAGCGGCTAGAGGTTTCTTTCCGCTGGGCAGCAGTGTGACTTAGTTGCACACTTCACTTTGTATTGCCCAGTTATGCAAAGAAAATGTAGCTTATAATACATACAAAAGTGGAGCTAATTCATATGCCTATACCCAGTTTTTGTTTGTTTTATAGTGGTGCTTTATAGTAATCTTCTTGATTGGTCTGGTTTGGATTAATGCTTTGTTAAGATTTACCTGTTCAGTTACCTAGATTCCCCACCCACCGCCTGCATATTTATTACTTCTCTTCAGAACAGGGTCTGGGTATGCAGAGGTGCTCGTGCGGACTTGTGTTGGTAGTGGTGGAGGCAGGGAAAGGATGTGGCCACCCTGCAGTGTGCTTGTTGATTTTTCTTGCTCTCTATGTGGAGCTGATCCAATCTGATCTCTGGTGTGCATGTTGGCAGTGGTGTAGCCAACGTCTGCTGTTTGAGTATTGAGCTGAAAGATGGCACTAAAACTGAAGTCCTCACGGTTTGCCTACAGTGTCAGTCTTGGTACATCGCAGCCTCTTAGACCAGACCCCAGACCAGCCTTACTCTGGTCTCTGATTCTCAGAGCATGGTCACTAAGGAACTAAGAAACAGAGGTGTGGATTCCTAGGTTGCTTATTGCCTACTGTGAGGAGATGAGAATAAAATAGAAACTCTTCTCTAGGGCCTGAAGTGGGCTGGTTTGGTTTTGTTTTATTTTAATTTTTTTTTTGGAGGGGGGAAGGAATTGTTGATCCTTGAGTTGTTAGATACTGTTTGACCTATTGTACTATTTCTAAAACTACCTTCCCTCAAATCTGCCTAGACTTGAGATGGGATTTTAAGTGATACATGGCTGAGGCCCTACTGTGTGCTCCAGATTGAATTGTCCCACATTCCCCCAAAGGGCTTTCCTGCTTTCCTCATGGCAACAGCTCTTCCATGTTATATCTTCAGCACTCATTTCTGCTCCAAAGCACCAGACTAGCATTAAGGTAGGACCGAGTCTGGTTTCCCCTGTACCTTGCTGGGATTTGTCCACCTAGGCTGGCTCCCGATATGTTCACGGGAACTTAGATATTCAAGCTGCATACAAAAAAAAAAAAAAAAAATCCTATCCCGAATATCAACAGCTGAGCACTGACATTTTCTCTTTGCCTGCTGCTATAACTATCCTGAACTTCCCCAAGGCAAATAAATGCTTCTGGCAGAGCATGGGGAGGTTAAATATATATGTAAGGATATGTAAAAGAGGAAAGTGTATAACATTTTAAAAAGTATTACCCAAATGGAAAAACAAAGATCGAGAAATTATGCTTCTAACTTACTGAGTGCATTGCTGTAGGAAGTTCTTTGTACATGGACGTGCTTATATATACATGTTTGTCCTTGTGTGCATGTAAACATGCAAGGCTATGCTGGCATTGATTCTTTCAGCAAGCATTTAATGAGCGCTTGGTCTGTAGTCTGTGCTGTGTACAGATAGGCGCGCACGGTCTGTGGTCAGGGAGCTCTCGGTCTTGGGAAGGGTGGCGTGGTCATGGACTCCAGACTGAGCTGGCCACAGAGACCTGCTTTCTGAGAGGCTGAGTTTGGGTCTTATAGGTCAGACTAGCATTAAGGTAGGAGCCTGTACTGAGTCTGGTTTCCCCTCCACCTTGCTGGGATTTGAACTTCCAACTCATTGAAGCTTTCCAAAATAATCAGATCCAGTGAGCCCTTTTCTTTCAAATGAGGTTAAGTTCCTAATGGAAAGTGAAGTCCGACACAAGGCTGGACTCCTCTTCTTTGGAGGAGTTGTTTGCTCAGTGTTGTTTTAAGCTAAAATGGTTTTTCCTGTTTTAACACAGAAACCTTTGTATCTCATGTACTGCTCTCATTCCAGGTCTCTGGAGTTCAAACAGTGCGTTGTTGTTGTTGTTGTTGTTGTTGTTGTTGTTGTTGTTGTTGTTACTATTAGACTGAGGGCAACTCTGCCCCCCTGTGAAGGATGCAGGAACTAGAAGACTGTCAAACTAGGCCAGGCCAGGAGAATCTGGATTGAGAATAGAGCTGCCATGCTGGCCATGGCAGGACCTGCTTTTATTCCCAGCACTTGGGAAATGGCGGGAGGAAGGGGCAAGTTTAAACCAGCCTGGGCCCTTAGAGGGAGACCCTGCCTCACAAGCGTCAGTAAGTGTTGGTGTTTGATTGTTGGATCCAGGTTATGAGCTGTGGGCTGGGTGTCAGGAGACTGGTGTTGGTTGCTATTGATCAGTTTGGGAAAGTCCCTTTCTGTCTCTGAGACCACAATCAAAGTTGGGCACACCAAGTGCATGTCCTATCCACAGTGTTAGTGTTGCTAGCATAGTAGAGAGCAGGCAGAGGATGGGGAAAGCAGGGTATTGGAGCTAGGTGGTAGGTGGTGTTAGGATCTTTCTCCTATGTTTTCTGGAGACATTTTGCCCACCAGAAGCCTTTGTCTTTGTAGTTAAAGACTGCTTAGCCATCCCCTCTGAGGCCCAAGCTCATGATGTGACTTAGCATCCTTGCTCTGCGGACAGCGACACTGATTCTTTTGGGGAGAATCATTTTGATGGTCTCATGCCATTTTGGCCCTGCTAGTGTTTTGAAAGCGGAGCCAAGTTTCTGGAACTTCTGGGCCTGTACTGAATAGCCTGCATTTCCTCAGCCTGTTTCTTTGGATGCCAAATCTGCAATTAGGAATGTGTCAAGTGCTCTAGATAATGTCTTCATTAGGGACCGCCAGCTCTCCCAAGGTATGAGGAGGACTGGCTTACTGATCCTCTTGTAACGAACATCCTTGAACTCTTCCTGGAGTCAGAGAGTGAAGGCAGTAAAGTCAATAAAGAATTTCCCCAGGGCATGTGTAAACTCAGCTCAGCAACATCGGCAGCAAGAGAAGCAGGGTAAGAAAACTACCATCTTGGCTTGCTTTCTCTCACACAGAACTTCATCTCCTTACCACACATTTCCTGCATCTTCTGAAAACTGACATTTTGGTAAGGGTAATTAAGTGCATTATATCATCCCATGTTTATCATAGGGCTAAATCTGTGTTTGGCTGTGATAGAGCGGGAGTGGTAAAGGCTGATGGGACTTTTGTGGAATAGTCATAGAGTAGGACATATGTGAATGATACTGGGAAGAGAGACCCATTGTTCAGAATGGCAAATGGGAAATGTCAAGGGTGGGAAAGGGGTTCCACGCAGAGGGAAAAATGTAGCAGAGCCAGAGGGCCATGTGAAGATGAGGGAGAATTGGAAGATGCAGGGTGAAAGGGTGTGGCGGTAGAGAGTGAGCTCTGGGGTTTTCTGTCTTCTGGATTTGGGATTTTGAATTATAGAATTAGAAAATTATAAAATATTTTAAGCATCAAATGATACGATAAAATTGCGACTTAAGCCAAATTAGGAACTTTCTGAGATGTATTGTACAGGAAGAGGCAAAATAAGAGACAGAGATCCCAGTGAGGAGCCGTCTAGGCCATAGTTGATGAGACAACCACTAGAACAGCAAGAGAACCTGTAGGGTTCCTGTTAGCCAGTGAGCTGGAGGGACAGAGGAAGTGGTGGGTAATTTCCAAGGGTTGCTTAGGTTGTGGTGAGGGGTGCTGGGACCTTTGTCAAAGATGGGGGCCACAGGAATCACGTAGGATATGCAAGTGTTTTTCAAGCCGCCGCAGCCTTTGGGACTGGATGGTGCTTCATTCTTCAAACTCTAAACCTTTTGAATAGAAAACATGAAACCAGAACTCAGCAGCACTGTCAGCATGATGGATAGCTGGACACTTCTTGACTCTGACAGCCTTTTCCAGGAGCATAGCAGGTCTGTATGTGCACGCGAGTAAGCTGTATGCACGCATGCATGTGATGTTGTTCATGCTTTGGGTGCAAATGCATCTGCTGCTTTTATTGTACTGGGCTCTTGACGCAGTATCATTTTTCAGCATTAAAATTCCCATCACCTCCCAGAAGTACTCCCTTTAGGATCCATTTCTGCTTGGCCCAGTGTACGCAAACATTCCAATGGGATTGATTGCTTGTGTCAAATTAATTTTTTCCCTTCCCGGGGAGAACGTCTGCCATGTGCAAACTGGGGAAATCCCTAGGCTTCTTGCCAGATGCAAAGCTCAGACAGAGGTCAAGTCAGGCTCGGGTCTAAATAACCCTCAGGGCCTATACCTAGATACTTATGCTAACCTTCCCAGCATGCTTTGAGAATGCTTCCAAGCAATAGTAAAACTAGGGCTGTCAGAGATGGCTGTATATGATAGGAAAGGCTTGGGTCTTTTTTAGCATCAGTTGCAACACTGCTTTCCCTCTTATGTCCAAATTCCTATCATTGCTTTATTTAAAAGTTACAGAAGGAACCTTTGGGGGTAAATGGGAGCCATGCTTTCCAGCCTAACTGTTACAGACAAGACAGAGCTCTAGGGTTATTCTGCTCAGTCTCAGTCCTGATACTTACCTGTAAGCTTGCTGGGTCCTCAAAGTAAACCCCGGCCTTTATCAGCCCCTAGCTTAATTGTACCCAGTCAGCTAGCCTTACTATATTATGCCAAATCCAGACAGCAGTCTGGGGACCTCCTGACTATCTTTCCCACAGATGGATTCCCTAGCCAACTGATCTGTTTACAGTACGTGTCTAGACCATGCTGTCCACTGCTGGGCTAAGTTACCTTGGCAGTCGGAGCTTTCCGAGAAGATATGCTGTGATGAGACTATTTCCCTGAGCATAGCTATGTAATGTTTTCCTGGAGTCCTGATTAACATCTATTAATCTTAAACTCAGATTTGTGTAGTTTGATTATCACTAATCCCAGCCAAAATTTGTCTAGGAGTGAATCTGTAACCTAGCCCAGTACAATTCTTTAATTCACAAGGATTATAGCAAATGCTTTATTTTTCGGTTAACCATTGACTCATAGGGCATTAGAGAATCGAGGAAGGAACCTTGTGAATTCCTCATTATAAACAGAATCACGCCAAACTTCCATGGTGTCTGGTGCAACAGTTACTGTGTTAAGGAGGTTGGATTCCGTTGGCCAGAAACACCTAAATCAACTGATAACAGAAATGGCTTCTAGCATTTCCTGGTGGGTTTTGTGATGCATCATCTCTAGCATCAGGCTTGATATGCAGTTTGACTCTCATAGAATCTGACTGAAATGTCTGGCTTTTGAGCCAGGGTAACTGGGCTGCTGGGAGTGCAGGTTTCATCAGAGATCTCCTAACTGCCAGTGATTAGTTCCTCCGCCTATCTCCCAGTGCCACAAAACATCTCTTGGCTCCAAAAGGAGGTCATCTAATTTTTTCTTTCTACCCTGGCCCACTTTTACAGTCATCCAGGTCTCTCTACTTTGTCTGACATGTTTTCAGACCACCGTAATACCTCTGCTTGGCATGATTCCGAGTGTTGAATAAACGTGTTTGTTATTTTCCTGGCAGACTTTGTTGTTGTTGTCCCTCCTGTGAGGAAGATCGGGGCAGCTCCCCAGATGGGGGTCCCTCTGATGGACTCAGAACCATGTGCTACCTTAGGTTTCCTTGAGCCCAGAACTTCAGAGGTCACAGGACCTCACTACAGAGGTGGTACCCCCAGGTCCACCCATGCATTTCTCCAGCGCTGTCTGTAGGACGCTGTCCAGCTCTCTGTTGGGAATGGTTTTGCCTGGACCTTTCACGCTCCCATGCAGATGGTTCTGTGCTCGGATACACACTTGATTCATTCTGCCTGGACCCTCAGGACGGAGATTTTGTTCTCAGATGCTGTCCCTTTTCTGATCTGTTGGATTTAATTTGATCTTTGCATATAAGAGCTTAAACGATGAGACTCTTGCAGATTCCTGGAGAGCCTTTGTGCAGGTTGAGAACAAGAGGGACAATTTTTCTCTGTGAGCAACGGTACATTTAACCCTTTGTTTTCCACTTTCCCTCTCAGGGATGTTTGAATCTTTCCCCATTCTCTTCCCTTATGGCTCATATGTATGACATGGCTGGGGCACACTTTCTAAAATAGATCTCTTTTGAAGGGAGGAGGGAATACCCCAAAGTAAGATCAGTGAAAACCCTACCCTTCTTTGGATGCCTATAAGAACATCTCTATCTTACTGGGCAGACTGTCTTCAATGTAGTATTAAGAAAGGGGCATGTCCCTAGGATGGAGCTAGGAGTCCTGGATGGGGCTTGCAGTGAGAGCCAGCCCTTGTGGGATTCTGAGCAGGTCAAGGCAGCTCCCTGGGCCTGAGCTTCTTCACTTCAAAGTGAATTGGATGATTGCTAAGGTTCCTTCAGTTGGAAGCCTATGGAGTGTCCCTGGCAGTGTATATAAACCTCCTCTGCTTATCTCAACCCCAAGAAAATGCCGGTCTTATGGAGACTGTCTTAGGCCAGAAGACCTTGTTCTCAGATATGACAAGGAAATTCACAGTAGACTTTCACCATCTGGTACCTGTCCCTAGTCATTAGAAACCTAGGATAACAGTCTCTGAGTGAGCTGGCTGCACAGTGAGTTTCCAAACCTGTTGGACCATCCTTAGTCTAAGTCTATAGGGCCCACCAAACATTTATGAGCTTCCCAAGGAAAAAAAAAGTGAACAACTTTGGGATAGCCACAATCTCTTTTTAACAACTGCTCTTATTCACGATTTTCTTCCCCTCCTGCTCTTTAAAGATTTTTTTTTCCTTTTAAGCAAAAGAGCTCTTCTTTGGATGGTTCCAGAAACTCTAGGTTCATGAAATTGCATGTCGTTTTCTCTAGAATTCTCCATGTGGCCCCAGATTCCTTTCCCTCCCTCTTAGAGGGAGTTTTAACTTCCACTTACTTACTCCTTGTGTGGTATAGGACAAATGGGGCACATCCCTGCTCTGCACTCTTCTGTCCCCTCTGGACACAAAGCCTGCTATATCTCTTACAGGCTTTCCTACTCTGGCACCTGGGTGCAAGACCAATGTTCCCAGACCTGGGCAGAGTGAAGAAGTGAGATTGAGGAATCAGAGGCAGGGATTTCTAGAGTAAGAGGCAGATCCAGGACAGCGGGGGTGGGGGTGGGTGGGTGGGTGTGCAGGTGAATAGATGCTCAGGAAAGTGAAATCCTTCGTAGTCAGTCTAGGAAGGCAATAAAACATAGATTCAACACTCAGGACGTTTGCAGATGCTGAAGAGGTAGAGAGGAAAACACTGAGTTCTATCCCCCAGGAGCTAGGGAATGCCTTGATCAAGCCCCACCCTCTGCACGTGTACATGTCCATTCCCTAGCTGAGAGTCCAGCGGTGACCAGTGGAGCCCACTGAGAGCAATTGGGCAGGTGTAATTCTTGAGGCCATCAGGGCTCTCCCTGTCCTTAGCTCTGCAGCAAGGCCTCTGTCTCCGCTGCTTGTGGGCCATTGGTCTTCTCTATTCAGTGAACCTACAAGGGTCTAGATGGATGGGGCTGGAGAGATGGCTCAGCGGGTAAGAGCACCGACTGCTCTTCCAGAGGTCCTGAGTTCAAATCCCAGCAACCACATGGTGGCTCACAACCATCTGTACTGAGATCTGACGCCCTCTTCTGGTGTGTCTGAAGACAGCTACAGTGTACTCATATACATAAAATAAATAAATAAATCTTTAAAAAAGAAAGAGAGAAGGAGAGAAAGAAAAAAAGAGAGAAAGGAAGTACTCTAACTTAAAAACAAAACAAAACAAAACAAAACAAAACAAAACAAAACAAAACCCCGAGACCTTGTCTAAATGTTCCATAGAGCATGATCCTTTAGCTGGAAACTTTTTGTATATGTAACTCCCCATGCTGGGCATTCGAACACAGATCCTGTATACGCATAGTTCTCTGCCTCCTAGAACATGCCACATGTCAGGCCCTCAGCTCTCTGGGCTGCTTAAATGCTCAAATTAAACAGGTTTCAAATGGAAGGGATCCATTTATGCTTGTATTTTTATTCTGTAACCAAGGAAGGCCCTTATTGTTTTCTAACCCAAACCCTTTGCCAATTAAGTTTGCTTTCCCTCCCCAAGCCTGATAATGTTGCAGCCATCTACCTTCCTATGGTACCAAGAAGCATCAGCCCTGCCTGTGGCTTGGCTCAGCACCATACATTTTATAGCTTTGACCTGCAATTGGATTTTCCTGAGAATTTCTCACTAGCGTCGATTTAGCCCAATCAAATCTGTAAATTTTCTGGCATCCATCTTAGCCACTCCTCGATCACAGGTTTAACAACTCCTTCAGCCTTTTCCAAATTGAACCACCCATCCTCTAGGCTGAAGATGGAAGCACCCAGATCTATCACGGTTTTCCCCCTCAAGGATCCAAGCTAAAGCCTACAGAGTCTAAGTGATTCCTGTAAGTGTGAAGTGAGAGGTGGTCCTTGCTTTGTGTCTGGGGAGAGCCCAGCTTGGGTTCCCCTGCATATATGTTTCCTGACTTGGGTCCAGTACAAATAAAAAGGGGATTATGTAGTACAGAGGGTCCCAAACTTTCTTTGTTTTTTAGTAGCTTTACTTCTTAGTAATTTTCCCCATGTTAGACCTGTAAGGATGTTAGGTCTAAGCAATGCATTAAATAGTATGTCTTTATAATCTAGTAATTGCTTTAAAAATAGAAGTACATTCATTGACAGAAAAAGTATTTTCATCCTAGTTTTTTATAAAGTAAAATTCTATATATTCATGGTTTTACACACACACACACACACACACACACACACACACACACACACACAGCCAAACTGAGCTAATTGACAGACATGCTTACCTAAATTTACTATTTCCAACTGTACAGTGCACTGCTATGAACAACAGTCACCATGTTGCACAATGAATCTCCTGACTTTATTCTTCCTGGCTAACTGGAAGTTTGCATCTTTTAACCAGCGTTTCCCAATCCCCAAAAGACGAGTATTTTAATTTTGTCTTTAACTAACCACAGTTCCTTTCTAATGAGATGTATGTGCCTGCTGGGCACTGCACAACTTCTCAGAAGCTGGGATCAGATTGGATATTTCTCCCTTCATTTCCTGTTCTGCAGTGACTTTTGTGCTGGGGTTGCTTTTTATTGTGGTAACTGTCCAAATCCCATTTTCAAAATATGATGTCATTGAAAGGAATGGAGTATGAGTTTAATGTAAAACTGAGAACTAGCTCATGCTAGTAGCTCATGCAATGCCTGAAGGGTGCCAAGCGTTGATATGCTTCGGTCCAAAAATTAAGTATTCACAGTGACAAAGCAAACCCAGCCCCTTGCTGCCTAGGAACTCACAAAACGGTGGTTCATTGGCTGTACTCATATCTTAGGGGAATATTCAGAGTTAGCTTATATCTAGTCCTAATGTGTCAGGCTCATGCATAGTGCTTTATTTGCAGTAAACTCATTTAACTCTTACAGGACTCTCATTATATAGACAAGAAAACTGAGGTTAAATGAATTGCTCCAGACACTATGGCCTTTAAGGATTACAATTGAATTTTGAACGCAGGCAGTGTGGCACCAGAGTGCCCCTGAGTCATGCTGACTCTTGGTGCCATCCGCTCTTGTTCCTAATGAGGGCACTAAGTGCACGATTTGCTTTCTAGTTTCAAATAATGCTTTTGTTTGATCCTACAAGTGTTTCTAGACAAGAGCATTTACTTTCCCATTTTAAAATGAAACAACCTAATTACAAATGTGACTTTAAGAATAGCACATGGTTACATCTTTTCAAAGTCCAATTGTCATCATATCATCACACTTTCCATGTGAATGTTTCCAGAGTAACCATCCACCTATAAGTATCTTGTTCATCCAGCCTTCCCCACCTCTGTTGGCTGAGCTTGGAGGCAGCATTGTGGGGAGTTCACACTGTGAACCTGCCTGATACCCAGGCAAGGCCGATTTCCACAGCCCAGGTGCTCATTTCAAAGAAATAGGCCATCTGTTTAAGACCTGATGAGCAGTTACTTTGCCTACTGAGACTTCTACTCCATGGGTAAGTGGTGGACCAGCAACATGGGCATGACTTGGGAGCTTGTTAAAAATGTACAACCCCAGCCACACACTCTCTCCTGAATCACACTCTGAATATTCAAAAGAGCCTTAGGCATGAATTTATTTGCACATTAAAAAACTGTTTGCAACACATGTGTGTGAGCGTGTGTATTTCCTTGTTTACTTCCATGGACAAAGGACATTCTTGGACTAGATAATCATTCTGCTTGGGATTTGTGTGGTCCTCAGCAGGCAACTAAGCTCTTCTGAGTTTTAGTCCATCTTCTCTCACATGAAGAAGATGAGTGATCTCTACAGACTCCACCAGGTCTTTGGTTTTAGTAAAAAAATCCCTAAGCAGCATAGCTTTATAATGGTTTATTGCTTCTATTTAAAGCCACCTCTGGGCATTTACACATTTTTAAACTGTCTGCTCTATCCTACACTCAACTGCTAAAGTCCATTTTTTCCCAGAATGTGACTTAAAACTAGTTACATTGAAATAACTTAGGGACATTGTTAAAATGCAGGATCCTGGGCTCTAGACTTCCTGAATTAGAGTCTCTGGGGGTGGGTCCTAGAAATCTATATCTTTAGTCCCTGTTTGAGGGTATGGATAACACTCAAACTCTCTTGCTGCTCTCCAAAAGTCTCTTACTTGCTTCTTTCTCTCACCCTCCCCCCCTCTCCCCTCCTCCTCCTCCTCCTCCTCCTCCTCCTCCTCTTCCTCCTCTTCTTCCTCCTCCTCTTCTTCCTCCTCCTCTTCCTCCTCCTCTCCTTCCTCCTCCTCCTCATCTCCTTCCTTAATGCCTTAATAAAATGATGGCATGGAGATACAGTGGGAGAAAGAAGATTTGGGAAGGGAAAGTAATTTGAAGAGGGAAAACACCGAATTTTTAATAATAGGATTCAAATGCAGGTACCTAGAAAACACTCTTGTCCATGGGACAGCAGCATACAGTGAAGAACAAGGGTAAAGTATAGATTTAGGGGTGTCTGATGACTAGGAACACAGTAACCTTAGAGCATTGTTGGACGTGAAGGAAAAAGAAAGGGTTACGCTGGAGTGTAAGACGTTTCTGAATGCCCAACAGCCCTTCAGGAATGTGAGTATGGGAGAAAGCTGCAGGGACGGAAGGGTTCAACACAGAATTCTCAGAGTTAGGGGTAGGAGCAAGAGAAGAGTCAGAGAGACATTCTAGGAGAGCTTGGAGAGGCTGGGGGAGAATCTGCACAGTTCTCTTGGGAAGAGAGGAGTATGGAATGGGCCAGCAGCCATGTGTGGGAAAGCAGTCCTTTCCAGAAGGACTTGGGCCCTGGGAACAAGTGCTCATTGTCTTCTGTGGTACCAGGTCTGTAATTTAAGAGGACAGTAGGGAAGCAGAGGGGGAAAGTGACAGGCCTAGGCTGGGGCTTGGGTGCTGTGGATGGTTTTGCAGAGTCTCGGAACCAAGGGGTCAGTTTAAGAGACCATTTTAGTGGGGAAGTATTTGTCCTTGGTGCTTACACGGTGCTTACATGGTAGTGCCTATAAAATCGCCAGCCCAGGAAGGCAGCGATTGCTGTGGGTGCAATGAGGGAAGAGGGCTGGTAAGGACAAAAACATTCTTGGCCAGTTGGCAAACATTGGGAGAAGCAAGCTGGAGGCAAACAGATGTCAGTTTTTAACAAGATGTTAGGACATTTTGGAAGCAAAAAAGCCCTTCTCTCAGCCCAGTTCCAGGAGGGATTGGTAATTTTCTTCCTCATTTGAACTTTGTCAGCTACTTAACATAATTCAAACACACTGTAGCTATATTGGCAGATGGTCAACTTCTCCAGGGAGCTTGGATCGTAGACGCCATCAGCCGTCAGGACAATTCAACAAGCAGTTTTCTAGGGTGTGCCATATGTGTGCATAGCCTTTGGTTACTGAGGGTTGGAAAGGGTTGGGCTGCCCTGTCAGGAGGCCCAGTGTAAAAGAGATTGATGGACATCCAAAGCTCCAGTAAAGGGTAGGTTTACACTGTCAGCTTACATAGACATAGGTTTTCTGGATGTGTGCTGTGTTCTTTCTGGTTAACTTGGTTATCAAAGGAGCTAATGGGAAGCAGATGAGATGATGCTTTTTAGGCGAGTGCCATTAACAGGCCAGAGAAGATGCTCTTGGAGGTTCTAGTCTTCAGTTCATTTTGAGCAGCATTTCTGAGTTAACAATGGAGGGCATATGCACAACATGATGTTAGCCTCAATGAGAAGCCATAATAGACATCTGTGGAAGCAGGTGATTACAGCTCACCCTGACATGGCCTGCCATTGCGCCATCTCTAGATGCTAAGGAAACATAAATAGGGACAAACTCAGAAGGAGATTCTGATTAAGGCTTAATGATCAAGTAGGAGTTTAAATGGTTCATTTTTCTCTTATTCTTGAGGTTATAATATAATTACAGAATTTCCCCCTCTCCCTTCCCTCCACCCACCTTCATACACCTTCTTGCTCTTTTCTAAATTCATGGCCTCTTTTTTCATTAATTCTTGTTACATTCATACATGCAATATACATATAAACTCCTATATATGTACACATATACACATGCATATCTACATTTACATATCCATGCATACTCCTAAATATAACCTGCTCATTCTGTATAATGTTCCTTGTATGTGTGTTTTCAGGACTGATTTTTGTTGTTGTTGTTGTTGTTGTTGTCTTAATGAGAAGGTGTGATTCCTCTCAGGGAGCCTTTCAGAGGCAGGGTATGTGGTCTTGGTGCTTTGGGGTACATTTGGGACTCTCACACAAGACGACTTGGATTCTGTTTTCTGCTCTGTAGTCTTTTTTTCTCCGTGCCTGGCTTTCCTGTCTCGCTCCTCCAGAGAAGTATGAAGCAGACAGGAAAGCAGCAGCGATGGTGGCCTGGCTCTCTCGCCAACGCCTCACTGTGCACACTGTGTCCAGGGTGGTCTGGCTCTCTCGCCAACGCCTCACTGTGCACACTGTGTCCAGGGGTGAGAGAAACCCTGTGTCCCAGGATGGTATCTGGCTAGAATGGGAGGTGGTCATCTGGGTCGGCTTGGATGGACCAATGTGGTATGTGCATGGTGAATGCTTTTGCTTTGGGTTCTAGACTTCACTGCATTGCTTCTGTCTCAGGAAAAGACCCAGCTTTGCTTCCAACCAATAACACTTGGTCATCAGACACATGGTTCCTAGTATCAGAGTGTCCAAGACAGAAAGACATGGAGGCAATTTTGAGCATTCTCCACCTTCTTGGTGAGACCCACAACTACCAGATCCCTCTCTGTGGGATTGCTCTATTATCTCCCCGACCTTGAATGTTCACCGTGAGCATTGGGCAGCTTACTGTATCTTTCATGGGCTCATGGCTGTAGTTGGTGGTAGCTACGCTGGGAAGTTGAGTCTTTTCCACTCAGGGGAAAAAATGATTTAGGCTAAATTTGCACAAGAACTGACAGAAGGAATCAAGGGCTGGAGTAAGAGGCAGGGTCTTTGTTTTCAGAGATTTACTGAGAAGACTAAAAGTGCAGCAAGAGCATACGAAGGAGCTAGCAATGACAGTAGTGGCTGCCTGGCTGTCAATAGAACTTCTGCAGCAACTAGATGCAAGCAGTGGACAAGATCAACCTGGACCTGCTCACGGGCTGATGTGAAGATCCAGGAAGGGGCCTAGAGGGAGGATTGTAGTTAGATAGAGTGTGTGTGTGTATGTGTGTGTGTGTGTGTGTGTGTGTGTGTGTGTGTGTACCCAACAAAGGTCAGCCTGGGAATTGTTCCTCCACCTTGTTTTTTCAAACAGTCTCTTACTAGCACCTGTGACTCACCCAATACAATAGGCTGGCTAGCCAGAGAACCTGAGGGATCCATCTATCTCTGGCTCCCCAGTGCTGTGATTGCAACTGTGTGCCATGATTCCAGTAAGTACTGAGCATCAACCTTCGATCCTCTTGCTTGCACAACTAGCACTTTTCTAGTAGAGCACTTTCTCTGGTCTTGGTTGTAAAAGGCTTTCTACGTTGGTCCTCATTTGTTGTTCCAAGGCCTTCTGGTGGCTGAGCCATCACTGCACCAAAGGGCAAGGGAACCTTAGTGTGATTGCTGCAGGCAAACCTCTGGGCTAGAAAGGGATGGAGATGTACCTAAGAGAGGCAGAGAGAGATGCAGGAGCAAATAAAGACATCAACTGAGAGAACAGGAGGCTTTTAGGGGAAAAGGATTTTCCCAACCTCCCTTTCAATTTCTTCCCCCTTGTTAATGTAAGAGCCATGTGGTCTCTGTCCTCTCCACGAGCAGGAACTGAACACATCACCATGTCCTTAGGATGCTGTGTTAGCTGTGATGAGCAGGTTGGAGGCAGATTGTAAATCTTCCTCAACTGGGAGTTCCAGAAGGAACCAGAAGGAACATTAATACATTAGTCCTTTAGATAAGAAAGCTGAGTTCCCAAGGGGCCAAGCGATCAGCCCCCTTTGTTGGGGCAGAAAGAGGCCATTCATATCCTGTCTCTCGGAAGAAAGGTCCTTCTGTGACCCCAGACATGAAGTTGGCTTTTTCCAGGCTTGCTTCGTTTCTTGACCTTGACTGCTCTTTCTGACACCTCCCAATGTGTTCTTGCTGCGAGGGAAGTTATCTTGATGCCATTGTGGTATCATAAATGCCCACCTTAACCAGATTATGGAACTGAAATCTCAGTGCTGAATTAGGATGCTGACGTCACATGGCTTCTTGACTCAACAGCGAACTTATAGATAGGAAACCAAAACAAACAAATAACTTGAGATTTCTCCAAGATATGGGGTAAGTTGATGTACTCTTAATAGGATGCAGGTGACTTCTGCATTACACACAAGAGTCCTATGTCCTGTCTACCTCCGTGCTGTGGCAGCCTGACATGCTTATGATGGTGTAGTCATGGCAACCAGGGCTGACAGGTGCATAAGAAGACACAGTTACTAGGAGGTGCCTGATCAGCACATCCATGCTTTTCCAGAGATCAGCATTGAATTTCATATGTATAATTTGGGCAGAGGATCCATGAAGCCTGAATGCCTGTCATCAGTGAGTAGTCACTGACCACCATGAATGCGGGGCGCCTGCTGGGTTCTTTGCTGTCTGCTTTACTTCCCTTAGATGCGTGCGAGCTCATGCGTCCTTCCAATCTATGATTCTGTTAGCCATTTCTAACACATCTCATGACATCCATGTGTTCTTTTTGCTTCTCTCGTGTTGTTTCTGCTTGTGTTTTTTTTTGTTGTTGTTTTTTAAGCAGAGGATTTTGAACAGCCTTTAATAACAGAACAAGTAGATTATTCTATGCATTTATATCAAATGTTTACATTTTCCATTTTATTATTTTGTTTCTTAGGCTTTGGAGATTAAACAAAATGGTGGGGGTCATTTTTTTCCCAAATGAAGATGAAAGGAAGGAGAGAACATGTGACTTTCATCTCCTCAGATTACCCCTGTCTCTCCATCTTTCTGGATCTCAGAATCGGATGGTTATGATGGTTAACTGTCAGCTGTGAAGACACAGCTTAAGAACTCTGCACATGTGTTCCTAACCACAGTCCCTCTCTGACGCTCTGCACTGAGTCCTGAGGCTTGTGCTGTTGGCTCAGCAGGTTAGGAGTCACCTTAAGGAGGCCAAATTGCAGGCCTGGCCACAGGGCCTAGACTGTGATGCCTTTATCAGAACAGGAAGAAAATGGCATCATTTCTATAGGCCTTGCCTTTTTAACCCAGGGTGGCTATTCTGAAAATCTCTTCTTCAAAGAGGGCAGAAGAGTAAAATTTTGATAATTCATCAGATGCCAGTTCTAAGATTGTCTAGAAGTTAGGCTAAGGACAAATATAGTCTTCCTTTCTAAAGGTCTTCCCTCTGTCTGTAGAACTCGCTAATTTCTTTCATTGTCTTAAAAATAGAGACCATAGGAGTTGGAGAGACAGCTGGGCACTTGTTGCTCTTCCAAAGGATAAGAGTTCAGTTCCCAGCACCATGTAACTATAGCTCCAGGGGTTCCATGCCCTCTTTTGGCCTCTGTAAGAACTGTATACACATAGAATATGAGTATAAATAGAGTATAGTCTATTTGTTCTATTATCAAAGGCTGTTCAATTCTTCAGCTTAGAAAGCAAGAGAGATAAGCAGAAACAATATAGAAGCAAAAAGAACACATGTAGTTGATGAGATCTGTTAGACACGGCTAAGAGAAGCAGAACTCACGTATACTGATGGAAAGGAGTTGATGAGATCTGTTAGACACGGCTAAGAGAAGCAGACCTCACGTGTACTGATGGAAAGGGAAGCAGCAAGCCAGGAACCAGGTATTTGAATGGGCTCTTGCCATCCTTTACCACGTGTAACTTGCCTTTCCTGCCAGCTTGTGAGCAGCCCAGAAGCACCCAGGCTGCTCGGTGAGATTATGACCAAAAGGTTTGTTGATTCATTGGTGCCCAGGACACCGATGACAGTCCCCAGTGGCTCACTGATGCCCAGGACACCGATGACAGTCCCCAGTGGCTCACTGATGCCCAGGACACCGATGACAGTCCCCAGTGGCTCACTGATGCCCAGGACACCGATGACAGTCCCCAGTGCACAGCAGTCACCAGGAGGCTTTTCCACTAACTGTTCTGTGGAGTGAGAGTTACCTAGAGAGCCCTGGTACTGTAGCCTGTGAGGCCGTGATGGTGTGGGTGGTGTGAAAGGGCCTCTAGGCCATGCAATGCCTCTGTTGAAAACATTGATTTTATTTTAGGTTATGGATATATATGTATGTCTACGTGTGGGTTTGTGTATATGAATGCAGTGTCAATGCAGTGTCAATGGAGGCCAGACTATAGCTACCCTGGAGCTATAGTTACATGGTGCTGGGAACTGAACTCTGGCCCTTTAGAAAAGCAACAAGCACTCTTGATTACCATGCTGTCTTAGCAACGCCTATGGTCTCTATTTTTAACATGAAGAGAGTCAGAGTAACTAGGAGCATACCTAAAACTACACCGTTAGGAAGTGACAGATCTACGTGAGATTTGAACCAAGTGGTTGTATTTCTTCTTCCATAGTCCAGGTTCTTTCTGCTGTGCTTTCTGGGAAAATAGATTCATGGAAACCCAGTAGAAGGGGAAGAAGAAATACGGAAGGGATATAAACTGGGAACTTGGGGTCGCCTGCTGCTGAGGTCATCTGCCCTTTTGTGCAGTGCTAACATGTAACAGGGGTGGTGACACACTGGTGTTCTCTCTCACTTGTGGGAGGAAATCACATGTGCTTGAAGAAAGCAGGCTGCTCAGATTGCCAGGTGTCAAAGGTGGAAGTGGGATATAAACCCAATAATATGGTGGTATAAAGTGTGTAAGAGCAGGCATTTGTTTTGTTTTGCTGGTTGAGGGGATGATACAATAGGACAGCTTTGGTTCAGGAGAATTAATTTCCTGAGGGTTAAGTGGACTGTGGCATGGATTTAGGGCACATTCTATGAAGAATATCACCAATGCAGGTAAAATTCAGGGAGAAGGAGGATTGGAGCTTTACTTGGGGGAGTTGGGGACAGGTTTGTAGGAAAGCTGATGTTAGTTTTGGCTTAAAGGGATGAATTTGAGGAGTGAAGGTGTCCCTGGAGGAGAGACTAGAGACCAGTCTAGCAGACATGAATTTAGATCCCATGTTGCTTCCAAAAGGAGTGACAACACCTTCTGTACCACAAGATAAAATAGGGAAAAGCAGGAGATGAGGCAAGGATGGATTTGTCCCTGTCATCTAGGGAATTTGCTCTTCCATTCTATAGCTGTAGACCACTATATATAGTGGAGGACAGGCAGAGATCATGATGAGGCAGCAGCAGCAGACTCTGTCCTGTGATAGCAACAAGAATAGCGGGGCACACCATATGTAGAGTAGGGGCGAAGGCTGCCGCACTGATGGAGTGCTCGCAGCCTTACACATGCATGTGTATGCATCTTAGCACTGAGCACCATGACAGACTCTTGGGGTCCTCAAGTTCCCTCCTCTGAGCATGAAGCTCTATGTCACCTAGTAAGAGCTCTGGGAAACATGTGGGTGCTTAGTTCTTAGGTCCCTGGAGAACCTGCTGGGGTTCTGTCTTTTTTGGCTTGAGAACATGCCAAGGTCAGCATAGACTCCAGGACTCTGCTCCTGCTGGACATGTTGCTTGAATGGTCATTTTGTGTCACCCACAGCCTGTTTTCAGCCACGGAGTGAGGCCTCACTGTCCCACTTCATGTCGGGAGGAGGACTTTTGTGACTTTACTGTGTTTGTGATCCCTCTGGCACCATCCCGTGACTTGTCTTCACAAAAGGCCTTTCATACTGTCGGTTTAGGTGCTCCGTGGTTTCCGTGCAGCCAGATAGAGGCAGAGGGAAGACTTCCCTTAACTCTCAGTGCCTATCTGCTTGTAGAAGCAACGAATAAACATGACCTTGGCCTTCCCTTCTTCCTGGACCTTGCCTTGTGTCTCCGTTTCAGTGGGTTGTTGTAGTGTGGAATATTTTGTTCCTTCGCCCTGCTCCTCACCTTTTCTTGGGTGTGCAGATGTCTGTCATGGAAATGTTTCTATCACTATGTAAAAGTTCATACTGAAGACTAGGAAGGCCACATTGCCATGTGAAAGGGGACCAAGAGGGTAGCCTTGTGCCTGGTTGGGTGGAGTGGAGTGGGCCATGATGTTCTCACTTGCTTGGGTGTGCTGGGAGATGGCACCTTGGGGGTCCAGTCCGGTGGTACCTAATGGGCAACTTCTAATTGCATTGTCCATTGTAGAGACCAAGCTTCTGGAAAGTCACCCCGAATAAAAGCAGCCATTGACTAAGCACTTTTCAAATGTCATCTTTAGTCCCCCCAACCGCTCTAAAAGTAGTAGTTACTCCATTTATAGCTGAGAAAACAGTCTCAGAGAGGGTCTGATTTGCCAGAAGCTGTCAGCGTCTAAGGCTGTCTGGTCCCAAAGCTTGTGCTATTCTCAAGAGTAGCACTTGCAACTTATACCCAGGAGAGAGCTGGGGCATCGGTGCCATGTCTGTCTAAGAAGGCAAGGATCTTCCAAACGGCAGGGTGTCTGTCCACTCATGCCCGAAAGACCACTTACAAATGTCTTCCTTCCTTCAGAGTCTGAGACTTATGACATGTTAAACATATTTTCCTGTATCAGGTTCCAAATGTCTTTCTCCTGACTAAAGTAGAACATTCTTCCTTGGACTAAGACATCAAGAAGGGAGAAAGAAGGTATTGGCCAGGATAAATGTCATGGCAGAGGAACTGTTCCATTTAAAGTAATGACTATCAATTTTCTAAATACAACCCAGGAACACGCAGCTTCTTTCTGCAAGTCCCCCATAAAGTAAAGCCAGCAGCTCAGTGCACCCTGCTTGCTGGATGTGTTCCATTCCGATCTGCTCCCGAATCTGTTCTTTCTACCTCTCTCGTCTGTCTCTCTCCATCCCTCTCCTTGCTCTCCCTTGCATCACACTCTGTCTAACCAGTATTTGAAAAGTAGCCTCTTGTCAACAAAGAGAGTACCCGTGGCTTCACAGCTGAAGGGCTTCCCTGTTTATGTTTATGAATGCATTTACATAGTAAATAACTATGAGATAAAGTAGAAGATGGGTCTCCTAGCATTGGGTTGGTGTTCAGAGAGGTTTGATGCAGGTTAACTGCCCTCTCTGGCTCCCACACTGAGATGGGATAGACATGATCTGTATTAGAAGCTTGAATTAGGTCCTTCCATATCTCCCCACTGATGTGACCCACTGTCAGCTACTGTGGGTTGAGGGACATTCTATAAATGTTAGAAGGAAGGGGCAGGACTCCATTAGTGTGACCTGGGTGTAACGTCAGGGATGGAGTACTAAAATGTGACTGTGATTTAGTACATAAAACCTAATTAAGTGCACTGAGCCCAGATTGGGGGAGTATCAAGTGCTGACTGGCAGGGGCACTTCTGAAAAGAAAGTTAGGGAAACAGAAGCTGGTAGAGTCTGTTCAGGCTCTGCCCCAGGCTCCAGGTTCTCTGGCAAGCCTAGCTTCATTGTTAGAGTACTTACATCAGCAGCTTGCCACCACTGAGCTGTGACTTGTGTGGAGTTCAACACCCTGGTGATGGTTTGCGTGGCTCACCTGCGGCATCGGCTTGCACTGTGCATGCTGGCCAGAGCACTGCAGGGCCCTGTGGATGCTGCATTTTGTTGGTGACATTCAATAAGTGCAATCTCTGGCTCATAAAACAGCCTTAGGACCTTGGCTAATTCAAGTCCTACACAAGGATCTATCTGCCCCTCCAAAAAAAGTCTAGTTTTAGAGTGCATACCCTTTACTTTGGTGGGTAATCAAAAAAACCTGTCATTTGTGGAGACTCCTGGGAGCAATGAATAGCACAGTCCCAGGCAGTGCTGTAGGCTTCCTACCTGTTGGCAGGCAAATTCCACTCAAGAACACTCACCATGAGGTTGCCTTGAAGGGACTTCATAACTTGCAAAATGATCCATGAACAGGTCTAAACAAGTACGGCACAAGAAGGTAATAAAGAGACAAGTGACTGCCAGGTACGCTTTAGAAAAAGAAACCCTTTAAAGGCTGCATTTAGACTGAGAAAAAGCAAGAAAGGAGCATATCTCAGCATAGGAAGAAGACGTTAGTACTGAGTCATGTTCATTGTCTGCTAGTTTACACCAGTTACTGAAACAAGGACCTCTGTGAGGATCCCCACAGTGGACTTCCAGAACATTTCTTTCAAGCAGATAAACTTAACTATACCTCTGCGACCATTGACAGTGTTGAGCCTACGCACACTGGTACTCTATCACGTCAGACTTCTTTTTAGCAGGAGATATAATATAAAGCTCTTTTGTTTCTGTCTTGTTCAACAGGGCATTGCCCTCAAACCTAAAAGACGGAGAGATTTCGAGGTCCCATGATGCTATGGGATAGATATGGGAAGGAGGTGTGTAGCCTCTAGTTTTGAAGGAATGACTTGGATAAGCGGAGAGGGGGCAGAGGCTGAGAGATTGTTGCATGGCTTCTATTGTGCCAGTCACCCATCTTAGAAGTAGCATAAGTTGAATAGGTAATTGGGATAGGCATCTAGGGAACTTGGAGACAAAGGTATATGTGAGGTCTCAACTCTCTGCTGCATGTAAAGATAGAGAGGCAATAACAACTTAATATAAAGAAATGGGCAAATCCACTCTGTTGTGTTAGAATCAGGGTTAATAGCATCATATTGAGTTTCCTGGGAACATCTTGATGCATCAAATCGGAGTTCCCTGAACTGGATGGGTACTGTAGGTGAAAGAAGGAAGGTGAGCTTTACTGATGGACAGTCTCCCTGACAGTTGCCAACAATCTTTTGCTTTGGGATTGGCTCCCATTCTCCATGCATTTGAAGGTTCTATGGCTCATGATCACAAGCTGAGGGAACAGAGCCATCTGGAGAGGAGACTTTTGGAACTGTGGTGCGGTGGGAGGCCGTGACACTGAAGCTCAGCTGCCTCTCTGATCAGCTCTTAGAGGCCAAAGTGACTGTCCTGTCCTTGCTCCAGCCTGGAAGAGAGCAACCTGTAGCTCCCACTCTTTGTCCACTTAGACATCCCAGGGTTCATTCTCGTGGCAGCAGCCTTGTTTGATTACTAATTAGGGGAAGCGTTTCTCCCCACCCTTTTTAACCTGAGGTCAAATATGGTCTATATAGTAGATCAGAGCGGGTTGATATGGCTTGTAATACCTTTTAAATATATAATTTCTTCTTTTTTTCCATCTCCTTTTTATCCTCCCATTTATTATCTCTTGCTGCTTCCGGTCTCAATTACCAGAATTTGAAAGTCAATTATCTTAAAAAATTCATGAATATTAAACTTAAAAACATTTTTATTATAGTACTTTGTCAATAATTTCCTAAAAGTACACTTGAATGACTCCCACGGATTCTATCAAATTCACCTGTGTTTAGTTTTTCAAGAACTCTTGTTGTATTACATTTTGCCCTCATAAGCACCATGTTATCAGTTCTCCAAGTTGGTAGTTCTCAACCTGTGGGGCTCCACCCCTTGGTGTCACAAGACCCTTTCACAGGGGTCACCTGAGACTATCAGAAAACAGAGATCCTTACATAACGATTTGTAACAGTAGCAAAACTACAGTTATGAAGTAGCAACAGAAATAATTTTACGATTGGTGGTCACCATGACATGAGGAACTGCACTAATGGGTCCCAGTGTTAGGAAGGCTGAGAATCACAGATCTAAGTGGTACATGTGCTCACGTGCTTAGTAGGTCTCCTCTGAGTACCTTGTCTATCTACTGACTTGGTATGAAGATGGGGCTTCATGCCCTTCCTTTATTATGAATGAACTGTGTGGGCGCACTGCCAATGGCAAGCATGAGTGACTTTGTAATCAGAGGTTACACATTTTGGGCATCAGTTCTGCAATTTCACCCTTGAATTCCTTCAGGGCTCAGGCAGATGCCATATGGTCCTGGTGACTTATTTACAGCTCCCTTGTCAGTCAGGTACCACACTGGTTAAAGACTGAACATTGGCTTCTCTCTTGTCTAATGTGGAGGGTAAGCTGAGAAGGACCCTTTATTCTCTAGGATATGTCTTGTACCAGAGCGTCACCAACTGGCTCTGTCCTACCATCTCCCTTTGATAGAATAAAAAGATCCGTTAGTTTTATCTTTGGCCTGGTTAATTTCCTGGGTTGTTGTTCCATTTTTACATGTCATTTCTTCCTCCTCTGTCTCTTTGAAATGTCTACCTAGTCACATGGGGGTGCTTTCCTCTTTGAGGGTCTGCTATTTTAGGACTTGGCCTAACCCCATCTATCCCAGAATTCTGTATTTTAAAATAGTCTCCAGGTTACTGTGGACTTATAACATTATCAACTTTTCCTTTTTGAATTTCTGCTTTATAACATCTCCACCTGTCTCTCTCTGAAATTTGACATTTGGGTTTAGGGTGCAGCTTGGAAAAGGTCTTGGGGTTAAGAGCAGGACAAGCTGAGGGAAGGAGCATTGTGCATCCCCCCAGAGGTCCTCTGATGCTGCAGAGGGGTGCTAAATGTGCTGTCTGGGTCAGGGTGAGCTCAGCTGTGAGGCTTGTCCTCTGGTAGGTTGTGTAACCAGGATGTCCCAAGCTGCCAGTTCTGTGGTGTACTTGTCTCTCTGTAGCATCATCTACATTCAGGGTTTTCTCTAGCACCTCTACTCTCAAAGACCCACAGAAGTGAGCATTTGAGCATTCTGGCCCAACATGCTTCCTGGGTTAGGTGAAAATTCTGCAAGACAGACTTAGAGAGAGTGGCTTCAGTGGCACAAGAAAAGCTAACTGGGGTCTCAAGGTAATTAGTCTAGATCTCTTTGGAGATATCAAGACTGTGTCTGAGTGAGGAGCTGAGGACCTTGTGAAGCAAGGGCATCAGGGTTGGGGAAGGGGCGGAGTCCCTTTCCAGGCTGAAGCTGACACTGATCAGAATCCCTTCCTGCTCCTGCAGCAAGTGCCTGCCTAGGGTTGTTAAGCTAATTGTTAAATTAGAGTGGCTGGGGAAACAAATTGCTTCATGATGGGGTTTCTCTGACTGTGTCCAAGGCTGATGTCATCTGGCCTTGCGCCTCCTTGGTGGGGTGTATGTCGGGGAGGGGGAGGGGGCAGGCCTGACACACTTGTGAGCGAATCTTTTATCAGCTGCAGCAGAAGCCTGTCGATCCTCCGAGGACCTACATCCCCTGTTGTGGAGAGTTCACTGTTATTCCTCTGTACCTTAGTTTCTTGCCCCTCATTCCTGAGCCTTGCGTTGCTGGTGTTTTAAATGATTTTCTCCTGAGGCTATGAACACAGAAGCCTGTTGGGGACCCACTGATTAAAATGGCCCACGATGGCTTGGTGGTGATGGTGGTGGTGCATGCCTTTAATCTTAGCACTCAGGAGGCAGAGGCAGGCACAGGCACAGGCAGATCTCTGAGTTCGAGGTCAGTCTGGTCTACAGAGTGAGTTCCAGGACACAGAGAAACCCAGTCTCAAAAACAAAACAAAAACAACAAAACAAGAGAGAGAGGGAGGGAGGGAGGGAGAGAGAGAGAGAGAGAGAGAGAGAGAGAGAGAGAGAGAGAGAGAGAGAGAGAGAGCTAGATGAGTGACTGCCCTTAAGAGGTGAGGGGTGGGGTGAGGGACTCTATGGTAAACTAAAGGGTGGTACCCCACCTGAGAGGAACAGCAGGATCTAGTTGGTTTCAGCTGATGCAGGACATGTAGGAATGTGGGCCCCAGCTGACTGTATGCGCTTCTGGAAGGGCTGCAGATACACTCTGCCTTTGTGAAGTGGCCAGGTTTTCAAGTATGGATGCTAATTCAATTAAAGTGTATTATGCTGATGAAACATTCTATTTGTGGATGAATTTGACTTAGGTATTTCCAGCTTGCAACTTTTTATTTTGGTCCAAACTCAGATTTTATAGATAAACAAAACAAAACTGAGATCCAGAGAAACTGAGCTTCTAGTCCAAGGTTAAGGGAGTATGTGAAGGAGAATTTCTTCCTTGAGCCTCTGACTAGGCATTGTCTTTGCTGACTGAGCTGGCCAGGGGAGCTCATAGACATGAAATACTCGCTGGTGTGATGTACCCTGCCCCATTACTGCTTCTCTGCTTTTGTGAGCATGTGGAGACAGCTAGGGATGCTGAGAAGGGCCCTGCAGATAGAAAGAATGCTTAGGGAGAGGTGGGGATGGGGAAAAGCTGGCTTGAAGCTCCTGAGGATATAATGTATCTGTACATCCCACTCCTCTCTCCTCTTTTCATGACAAGCTTACATGTCGTGACACTCAAAAACTTACTTTGGGATCACTGTTGATTGTCTCTACCCTTTCTCTGGAATTCCTCAGTTCTGAACCCCCTTTCTGCCATGTTCTCTGTTCACGAGGCGTTTCATGACACAGCAATGAGACAATTGCAGTCGGCTTCAAGCCTGACTCCTCTGTCTCCTTTCTCCATCATCATCTGATGGATCTTTATAAGTACAAGCTTGGGTCTTGGCATGTTCTCATGCTGTGTGGTGGCACTGCTTTAACCCGGCATCCTAGATTCTCAAGTGCTGTAGTGTGACTGCCAGTGTTCATTAGATGGCTGCTTGAGCATTCAGTGCTACCAGGTAGAGGCTTGTGATGTCTGGGGTAGTTTTCCTGACTTTGCTGAGCTTTTTAATTACTCTGGGAAGATTTTACATAGGATTTTTTTTTTGAGGAACAAGTATGACTATCTGTGTAAATCACTTGACATGGCACACACTGCCACTCAATTAGAAGAGCAATTCAGGGACCTTGTAGCTATGACCACCATTACCTATCCTATACGTCAACCTCTTGCTATTGGTAATTTCTGGTTTTCTGTTCTCTAATATACACATTTGTTGTTGTTGTTGTTGTTGTTGTTGTAAGACAGAGTCTCAAACTGACCAACTTCAAATTCTGTGTATCTGAATTTGACCTTGAGCTCCTAATCCCCTTCGCTCTACTTTCCAAATCCTAGGATTACACATATGTAACTACCATGCCCGACTTTGCTCTTGGGCATACTTTGATGCATGGATATTTGTGTTCTTGCCTTCATTTTCTTTCTCAGTATGAGCTCTCTGAGAACAGGATGCAGGTTTGACCTCCTCTGTGCCATCCCGAGTTCTATAGACATTCAGGAAATGCTTGTGAAATGGATGTTACTCTCTGTGGAATGGCTGCCTGGACTTGGCACCATACTGATGATTTATTGATAACGCCTCTCTCTAAAAAATAGTCTCACTGGAGCTGGAGAGATGACTCAGTGTTTAAGAGCACTGGCTATTTGATCCCTAGCACCCAAACGGTGGCTTACAACTCTCTGGGATCCCAGTTATAGAGGAGCTGATGTCCCATCCGTTCTGGCCTCTGTGAGCACAAGCATGCACATAGTGCACAGACATACAGGCAGACAAGATACTTATACACATAAAAAATAGTTTCATGCATTCTGGGGACTATTGTATTTGGGGACATAGTTCAGGCCTCCATGGGTGCTGGATTGTAACAGGGAAATGAAGTGTGTGTGGTAGGATGGTGACAGGGCAGATGCAGAAGTGTGACATGGAAGGTACAGAGTGTATGCCTGGCACTTCGCAGAGGAACTGAACATGCTCTTAATATCTCAAGGATTCCTGGCAGAAGGGCTGTTTGACCTGAGACTAGAACAGCCAATAGCACCTTGACTCAAGACCATGATTACCATGATGTAACTGCTTTAAATGGTGGTTCAACAAATATGTATTTCTATCCCTTGACAAGCCCCTATTCAAAACACTTCATGAGTACCAGATTTCTCTGTCTCTGCACCTTAGATAAGGGCTACTGATTGTGTGCAGAATTTAAACGACATCAAAGCAGAGAGGCAAGGCTAGAGCAGGGTAAAGCAGGGAGCTTTATTCCTTTCTTTGAGACTGGTACTGGTGTAGGGGAGAATTCTTGTGTACCTGGAAAATGGTAGTAATATACTTTCATGCTGTCAGGGCGAGGTCCACTGTTTTTGTGTGTCTCCTGCTTATTCTGTAGCTTCAGTTGTGTAGATGCTGGGCAGGGAAGCTGGAAGCAGGAAGCAGCCAAAGTACATCTCGGTCCATCCTGAAGGGTCTTTTCTGTGGGGCTGGCTGAAAGATTATGGTAATAGATATGGTGTGCAGCTGCAGAGCAAGCAAGGATTTTTTTTTTAATCAAGAGGAATTCAGAGATCAAGAAGCGCATGCAAAAGCCAGGCATAATGATGTGTACTGTAATTCTAGCCCTTGGAAGGCTGAGGCAGGATGTTCTCCCTGAGTCTGAGGCCAGCCTGGTTATATAGTAAATTCTAGGTCAACCTAGGCTTACAAAGACTGTCTCAAAAAAAAAAAAAAGTATTGTTGTATAATAATAGAAATGTTTCTTAGTTATGCTTACTTGTTCTTTTGAAGGAAGCTACTATGGGACTTGTGTTCTCCCATAACCTTTTCTTAACTTTTGGAAACTGTGCTGGTTTTTGACCACACCTAACATATAGAACCCAACGTTCAAGGCATCTGCTGCCACCTGGTGGCAGAGAATACCACCAGAGGGATTTGGAACTGAATGGGTACATACATTGAAAAACCAATCTGTCTCTGAATGGATTACAGAATATTAGAAATGTTAGAGATCTTAAAAATTGTATGGATTTATTTGGAATGAAACCAAGATGCTTTTTAAAAAACATTTTCTTACTCAATACTTACAGTGATAGAGAACTTGTGATTTCCCACTATTTTGTTGCCATTCATTCTTTCAGTTAAAATGTCTCTTTATTTGTAGATACATATGTATCTCTCTTTATATACACACACACATATATACACATAAGTATAAAGAAAATATAGAAAAATATAGTTTGAAGGAAAATACCATTTTTATTTATTTGTTCTAGCATTTGCCTCTGGAAATTTCCTTGATAAGTTAACTGCCTTAGAAAGGCTTACTGTGCCTTATTTACATAACCCTTCAAATATTTGAAGGGACCTGGTTGTACCTGCAATCTTGTGTTGAGGTTAAACAGTGACAGTTCTGTCAATCATTACTATGTCAAGCTTTCCAGAATTCCTCCTAGCCATTTGTTCCCTGCTGTTGTACTGTTGGTGTCCCCGCCTAACTACATTGCCGGGATTGACCCCAGCTCAGCTCTCCAGGTGTCATCAGTGTAGTGACATCCTGGTATTCACAGGTTGTCTAGACTTCTGGGACACTCTCTATACCACCAGTTAACTTTCCATAGTGCTGAACTTTGAATAATAGAAAGCCAATGAATTTGTATATTCTTCTATATTTTTCCCCTTTGGATAAAAGCAAGACTTGGAAAAATTGTAATTATACAATTAACAAAACAACTACATTTCTGAATTTTAGCTATTACTAGCAAAGCCACAGTTTTCTTGCAGCGAATGCCAACTGAGGCTCTGTCTGTGAATAGGTCTCCCATGACCGGGATACCCTGTGGGTATCACTGTGCATTTGCATATGGCTTATGCCTACCTTCTGAGGTTACCATATCATGCTTTATATATCTTTCAACTTTTTTTCATGCAACATGCTCTGAAAGTATTCTGTGCAGTTATGGTTTTCTTAGGGTAAATATTCCACAATTACTTTGGCAAGTCTAACATTGCATCCTCGAAGCCATCCTGCTTCTGAGAATGTTTTCAGCCAGCATGGGTCTTGTGCACAATGTTTCAGTCAGGTGGATACAAAAGGTAAGAATGGCTTTCAGAGTGATGTGTACATTTTTTTTTAAAAGGTAGATCTCCAGACATAAAGTGTGCCTCTGTTAATTTTGTTCAAGTGTTCAAATTTTTATGTCTTTACCTGGTCATTTGTTAAAGCATTGAGCCCACTATATCAGGTTTGTATTATCTGTCCATATTATAAGCATAATATTTGGCCTCTTTATCTGAGGAAATAATGTTTTTAAAGAAGCTAAACAAGCAGTTGAGGGAGCAGTGTTGTGGTGTCTGTGGCTATCACCAGAGAGCCCTGTTCCACAAAGTGTTTCTCTTAATAAAAGCCCTTGGATCTTATAGTTCATTTTCAATGATTCTTCTCAACTGTACCCTTATTCAAATTTTACTATCTTATCTACAAGAATATTTTGGAGGACATTTGCCAAGGGCTTAGCAGAGATCCAGACACATGTTCTGCAACATTCTCCTGTCCACTGTCATGGAGTGAAGTTAGAACAGCACACATTGCCTCAGGGTGAGTGTCATTCAAAGTAGTCCGGGTAACTATCCAATGAGCAGTGTGTTTATGTACTTCCATGTGAGAATGCATTTGGTTCTAAAGATACCAGAAAGAAATAGCTGTCTATTCCTGACTATTTTTCTTACCTCCATTCTCCTTGTCTAGCTGTCTCCAATGGAAGCTGATGGCTGAGATATGGCTATGGCCATATCCTGATACACTCAAAGTTCTTGTTTTCAATGTCCAAATGCTGACACTACACACAGGTATATTGGGTATATTCACACAGACAAACCCACCAGGCTGGCATTCATATGTTTGTCCCATAACATACAGTCATTCTCAAATGCTCCCACCATCTGAAAGAGGTAACAGGGTGTTCTTTCAGCCACAAGCCTTGCTGGGTTACTCTGCATTACCTAGAGGAGGAGGGGGAATGATGGGCAGTTCCCAGCTCACTTTTGTCCACTGTTGGAACTTGTTACAATGTTATGGATAGTCTTCAAACTCATCTGATGGTAGAACCTGAGTCCTGGAGTAGTAGGTGATTTGTACCAGCAGGATGATATGCCCCATAGTTCCCATGCTCCCTAGATTGGGGTACCATTATCTTTCTGAAAGTTACCACACCTGAACTTTCATTGAAGAAAAGATACAGTGTTTCTTTATTTTTAGGACAACTAAGATGGAAAACATAACTTTAGGTATCTATGATGCAATTGCCAAGGGAAAAGTTACTTCAGTGTTTCTGATACTAGAAGTAAGTTGCCCTATTCCTTAACTGAGTTTAGGAAATGGCCCAGGCAGCTATTCAGGATTCCACAGGTGGTCTTATTTGGGGTGGAGTGGTGATGTCTGTTCTGATTCAAAGTAGAAAAACAGAAGAAACAAGATTTAAAACAAAGCAAAACCCAAACGACAAAACAAAGTTTCTTGCGATTTCTCTTTACTTAATTTAAACAAAATGAATAAAAAGAAATCAAAATCAAACAACCAGTGAACAAACCTGAACCTAAAAACAGGTGAGCCCTGGAAAACGGAAGGAGTGACACAAGATGTAAACTGTTGTCCCTTTGTACTCTGCAATGTCCTTTCTGAGCAATGCATTGTGGGAAGCCCTTGGTATGATGACAGTCAGTAGTGGGTGGGATCACAGTCTGACAAACACTCTGCAGAACTGGCCAGAGTTTCTCTCGGACACGCTGGGCCTGTCCTTGATAAACCGCCCTTATTAGGAAAAGGCCATCTTTTCTACTTCCCCCCCCAGCTTCTCCCCGCATCCTGCTGGCAAATGCAGGGATGGCAAACAGAGCCAAGGCTTCAGCTGCTTAGTTCAAGTTAAACAAACCCACCCTAGACAAACCTGCATTCCTCTCTCTGAAAGATTGTATCTGCTTGACCTCTTGCTTTGGTCTGGGCCATTCCACTCCTCCTTTTATCCTTTCCCCCTAAAATAAACTCTTTAATTGCATATTTATGTCTTGTGTTTATCTATGGGGTGAGTAATTGCCCCCTTACTCTCAGTTCCAGGTACATTCTCCTCACGGCCTGGCTGTTAAGGGGTTAGACTAAGTGCATAGTCACAGGGCCAGGCCTTAGACCATGGCTGTATTTGCACCACTTCAGGGTCTCACTGAAGCCCAGGCACAGGGACACTTTGAGTAATCCAGGCACTGCTTTATGTCATAGGAGTAGGACCCCATCTGTATTGGGGATGGGGCAGGACAGATGGAGGCCTGGGGAAGAACATTAGAAGCAACATTGTCAGCTCAAGGTTGATACTGAAAATTACGTTCCAAAGCTAGATGCTTCCTGCCTCTTCCCATATCCCCAGCCCTGGTGTCCCAAGGTTGTTCCAAGGCCTGAGTGACCCAGGATCAGCTTGCCCCATCTAGCTGTTCCCTCTCTGACAAACCCCTTTCATCTTGAGTTGTTACTGCAAGGCGGACTGTTGATGTAGCCGAGAGCTTGTGATTAGCAGCCAGGGTGCTCTGTTCCTTCCTGTATTCTCAGTCATGGTTCCAGATGTGATTCAGAGTAAGTGGCTGCATAGTAAGCGCTTGCTGAACAAGGGAGAGCTGCTCTTCCTTCATTATCTATTTACCCTTTCAGAGATTTTTCTCATCCGGAAATTTGACATAGGACAATGAACAGGAGTTAGTTGGACAGAAGGACATAGAGAGAGCATAAAATGTCTTAGGGTCCTGTGGACGGCCAGTGTGTGGCCCAACTGAGTGGACCAGAGAAAGGTTTCCTGTGGGCCTGGAGAGTTAGATGAAGGCAGAGTGGGAACAACCTTCCAAAGCCTGTGAAGAACATATGTAATGGTCCAAAGGGAAGAGACTGCTTAGCATGGAAAGTAAAGGCTGGCAACACCATGGTGATCATCGCCGTCTTATGCTCATGTGTAGTATCTCCTGTGTGGGGTATATTATTATATTTAAAAACTTAGTTAAGTGTTACTAGCATCCTTATTTTGCTCAAAAACAGAGGCACAGAAATGTGGAGTGATTTGACTGATATCACATGACAAAGGGAGGTAACACTGGCTTACGAGGGTGGTTGGCTCCAAAGTCTAGGTAGTGATAAAGCATAAATCAGTCCATCTCTCTGTCTCCGTCTCCGTCTCCATCTCCCTCCCCCCCCTCTCTGTATATGTGCGTGTTTCTGTCTGTCTGTTGTTTGTCTGTCACCCCACCCCTCTCTGAACTTCCCCATGGAATCTTGGCATGCAATTAGATATGCCTAGGTTTCAGTGGTAGCAGTTAACTCAGAGGATGTCCAGTTGACACTGACAGAGCTTCCAACAAGTTCTTATTATTGAGTCTTTCTTTCCTTGCCTCAGTGGATAGCTGTGAACAGACCTGGAGCTACAAGAATGGCTCCTATCTCTGAGTGGGGAGGAGGAGAAATGGAAATGTTTTAGGGGTCACTATTCACGAGAGGGGCAGCCTCTCCTAGGTGTAGCCACTTGGAAAGATTTCTGAGGCTGCACATCTTAAGGACTTGCTGGAAAAGAGTAGATAAGGTGATTGACAACTTGGCCCTGAGCGATTGGCCAGAATAGAAATGGAAGGAAGTATTGATTCTGGCTTTTCTCTACCTACTTCAGAACTGACAGTCCAATCCTAAGTCTTCAGAGTCTTGTGGCAAGTTATAGTGGCCATATCTTGCCCCCATGCCTTAAAATTTCTATCCTGTACCCAGGGCTTACAGTAACCACCTCCCCAGTAGCTGTGTGCTCCAGCAGCAAAGCCAGTGTCTTCGGGGTTCTTCTCACTGCCCATCCCTGCCTGCTCTGGAAAGGCACGTGAGCCACACATTGGTGTTCGGAAAAATTAATGTTTTCAAGATGCGCTCTGCACAGTCTTAGCACGTCTGTGCCTTTTTCTCTCACCAGCTGAAAGAAAAGAAGCATTCTTAGACAATTACTCCCCAAGGGAACCCAAGGCCTGGCTTTGTTTACCGAGTGTTTTTAGTTACAACACATGAAGGTCTGGGGATTTTTGGCTTTGAGGGTTTTTTTTTCTTTCTGTTTTTAATTATAAAGATAGTGGATGAGTGGATTCTCAGTGGGGTACTTGGAAATTTCAAAATTGTGAATGGCATGTTCTTACGTGGGTACAGTTGTTGAGTCTTTGAGATAAAAAACAGTAAAATATGACAGATGGGACTCAGGCTCAGGGCTTACCTCAGGCCAGTATTGCACCCCTATGTTTGGAGTTATCCATCTGCATCTATTTGGAGCTACATCTACCCTGAGAGTCCCTTCACTTCTTGCCTTCACGGCATCTGCTGATGGATGCACTATGGGAGACGTAGTCATGATCAGCGATCCTCTTCCCTTTACTCTGTGCCGCCTGCCACCTCTTACAGCTTCCCACATTCAGAATATTCCACTGTGGAGAGGGATGTAGGTTAGTCAAAGCCTGTAGCACAAGGCAGGGATGCTCCACTAGAGAGCGCACGTCACGACTCTCAGCACCTTATTTCCAGCAGATGCCACAAAGGGACCACACTGCTCTTTCCTCCTTGCCATCCATGTGGCCTCAGAATTGTTCTAAAGATGTACAGCAGTGGTTCTCAACCTGTGGGTCGTGACCCTGTTGGAAGTCGAAGGACTCTTTCATAGGGGTCATATATCAGATGTCCTGCATATCAGATATTTACATTACAGTTCATAACAGTAACAAAATTACAGTTATAAAGTAGCAATGAAATAATTTGTTGGGGGGGGGGGTCACCACAATGGGAGGAACTATATTAAAGGATTGTAGCATCAAGGAGATTAAGAATCGTGTTCTAGTCACTTCCTGGGTACTTCTGGGACTTGAGAAGAAACAACGTTGCTCTCATTGACCAAAGTCTCTTAAGATTCGTAAGCGGCAGATAAATGAATAGCCTGAAAGGAGCTGTGGTTCCTGCTGAAATTCTTTAAGTTCACAGAACGCTCATCTGGATTCTTGTGGCAAGGGAAGGCTGTGGAACAAAGCAGGGGCTGAAAGACAAGTGTCTGATAAACCAGGGCAACTTCATCTAACAGCCACTTAGGTGGGTAAGCCTGGTGTGGATTCCAAGTTGGGAAGCTGTCTGAAATCATCTCACATTCTGTATCCTGGGAGTGGGGAGTGGAGAAGGAAACGGTTGCCTGGCCCCGAGGGAAAAAAGATCTGGATTTCTATTTTTGTCAGCTTGAAATGCTGTGAAAATTACCAAAGGAACAAATGGCTATCCTACAAAGTTAAACCATAAAGGCATAGAAAGATCTCTGAGAGAATCCCTAGTCTTCTCTCACCAGTTCGGTGAATTTTCTATCAGAACTCTCCTGATGCACACTGAAATATATACTATGTGCGTGTGTGCGTGCGTGCGTGTATGCGTTCACAAAGTAGAATAATACAGATATCGCCATTTATTTTGCAAACCATATTCATCCATACAGAACAGAACATAGACGTCCTTTCATGTCACAACACATCAAATTGTTTGTCCTTGTTAATGGTTTCTAAATATAATGTAGACTATCTTAGTTTACCTTAACTAATTATTTACTGTTAGTAATTTGGATTACTCTTCCCTTTTTTGTCTTTCTTGTTTACTGACCAAATCTGTTGCAGTGTGTCTAGGTACTGATCTTGTCTTAGAGGTAGAATGACTGGGCTGAGGGCTATGCATGCTAGAAATGTTAATAAGCTCTCCCAAGCTGATATTTAAAAATCTTATATCAATTTACTCTCCAGCGTGACTGTGCACTTTTTGCTTGCTTTGCCAAGCTGGTTGGTAAAGTGTGGCCTGCTGCTGTTGTTTTCATGTTGAGGTTTCCTGGTTGGTAAAGTGTGGCCTGCTGCTGCTGCTGCTGTTGTTTTCATGGTGAGGTTTCCTGGTTGGTAAAGTGTGGCCTGCTGCTGTTGTTTGCTGTTGTTGTCATGTTGAGGTTTCCTGGTTGGTAAAGTGTGGCCTGCTGCTGTTGTTTTCATGGTGAGGTTTCCTGGTTGGTAAAGTGTGGCCTGCTGCTGCTGCTGCTGCTGTTGTTTTCATGTTGAGTTTTCCTGGTTGGTAAAGTGTGGCCTGCTGCTGCTGTTTTCATGTTGAGTTTTCCTGGTTGGTAAAGTGTG
>JADRCD010219386.1:0-10212 GCA_019843815.1 Montemys delectorum
TCTCGTCATGATAGCTCAAGCTGTGCCTTCCCACACAGTTGTTAGCAGATCCTTTACTTACAGGTAATCTGGGTTCTTCCTGTCTGAGTCTTGGTCAGTGAGTTACACTTCTTTTTCCCCTGCCTGGGCCCACCTCACACGTTGGAATTCTTGTTGGCTGCAGTGGGCTAATGTTTTCCGTATGTGCTGAGGGCTTGGTGCCAGCACAGCAGCTCTCAGAAGAGAGTTTCTGGGCGAGCAGCTGGGCCCCTGATATCTTTTACTGTGCCAGTAGAAAACTTCATAGATGGATCCAGGCTTGGCTGGCATTGTTAGCAGGTGGGAGGGGAACATTCCGGGGCAGGGCTTGTTTACGGGATGGCACCGGAACTGGTGTATTATCTGACTTTTTCCTCAGTCTTCTCTCTGCTTCCACTGTGAGGTGAGCTGCTTTGCTCCTGTACATCACTTCCCCAGAAGTAACAGCACCAAGTGACCGTGTGCGACACCTCGGAAACCATGGGCGGAAAGAAATCTTGTGTCCTTTAGTTTGTTTCTCTCGGGCATTTTGTCACAGTTGTGGGAAGGCAGTACTTCACCATCACCTCTTTCCACATTCCCTGTCCTGGCTGTTTGAGTCCTTGTGTCTTTCTGAGATGCCCTGGCTTTGTCTGAGCCTCCTCCTCATGCTCCTGTGTGAGAAGCATGCCTTTTCCCCCTTTTTTCTGCAGCCCTGGAATCAGCCACTTCTCTCAGGATTCTTGATTCCTCTCATTCTTTACATTGAAGAATCACCATTAGTTTAGGAGCTAAGATGGATGTGCTGGTTAAGGCCTTGGAAGCGGCTGTGTTGACAGGGCTTTATCAGAGAGTGTACAGGTGTGTGTGTGTGTGTGTGTGTGTGTGTGTGTGTGTGTGTGTATGTGTGTCTGTCTGTCTGTCTGTCTGTCTATGTAACTCCAACAGCCTATGCCTGTCTTTCTCTGTGCATATTAAAAATGATGACTGAATGCCAGTTCCTCTAGATGCTGAGCTCCTCACAGGTAAGTGAGGAAGGATTTGGCCAGAGTGATGTAGCAAGGGAGAGGATGCTGTTCTCTTTCCCTGTAGCTTCTGGGCCAGATGGGAGGCCATAGTGTGGTACACTGGAGACCTTCATGTCTGGTGTAGAGAGCATGTATGTGGGCCACATGGAGCAGAGGAGACCCTGCAGCCTGTGCCACTGTGTGGTACCCTGGGACTTCTCTGTGACTCTACACTTTTCTTGCCTAGATCCACTTTTCCTTACCTGAAATACTGGCCTTTGAACTGCTTTGGAGAATCCCTAATATGAGTACCTCTGCTCCTTCACTTGGCTCACGAGGGACTTCGTTGCCACTCAAGACTCCTTCTGCCCCTAGAGCAGACACTTTCTTCACATTACAGTGCAGGCCTCAGAAGCAAGTATGAGGTGGATTCAGCATTTAGCCCGTGATTGAGTTGGGGCTAATGATGGCAGGTCACCTAGACTTGTTCGAGGCTGTAGTCTTTTTTTTTTTTTTTTTTAATAAGGTCTCTTTGTATGACTTTGTGTCCTCAAAGATGTAGTCATATGGCTGAGGAGGCAGTGGCCAGTAGAGGGACATGAGGGTCCAGATGGCATTAGTCACAGCTTGGAGGTTCTGGCAAGGGCTGAGTCATGACATCCTGCCTGGCTAGAGAGACAGCTAGGGAGATCATTGGTCACCTGGACCATCCTAGGAGGAGCCAGGCATCCGTGCCTCCCAACATTGCCTTCACGGGGGATGCAGTGCATTCTGGAGCCTCATGCCTCCCTCCCTGCACCATAGCATGCCAGGGTGGAACAAAGTTCAGGAGAGCCCCACCCTCAATTGTCTCCCTTCCCTTAGTAGGCTAATAGGGATGTGACAATACCGTCACAGGTGGCAGCTAGGAGATTGGTCTCCTAATCTTGAACTGTGAGTTGCTTGGGACCAGGAGTCCTTTCTAAGGATCAGAGTTGGGTATGGCTGGGAGTAGCCAGTTCTGGAGCTCCTATCTAGGGACAGACTGCATCTTCTACTTTATCTTGTTGGTATGGGTGTCTACCCTGTGATAGTCCCCCTGACTACATTTTGCAAGAGGGGAACAGGTCCCGGGGCTGTTGGATTGGCTAAGACATTGTCTGCTGGAGGCCAGGTGGGAACCTGATCCAAGTTTCTACTCCTGGGCTGGAACTTTTTCAACTCTGCCTTAAGCTGAGCTCAGGGCGGGCACTGTATGGAGAAGTCCAGAGAGTCTGGGAGATGCATGGTATTATTAGCAGGCTCCTTGGAGGCCTCAGAGAAGTCAGGAAATAGCAGGTCTTGCTTGAGGAGCTGGTGGGGTTGCCTGCTCTCTCCTATAGGGAACTTCAGGGTCATGTGTGAGGCATAGGGTGATCTCCAGTAGTGAGTAGGGAGCAGTGCCAGTGAGCCTTGGCATGGCTGCCTGTGGAGGTGTCCTGCACAGCCAGCCTTTGCACTATAGATGTTGGCGCTCTGGTAAACCTCGTTAAGCTTTTCTTCTTCACCTTTTAGTTTCATTTTGCCTAGAAAATTTCCCCTGCCAGGATGGGCTTTTGGAGAAAGATTTTGCAGGGTTCGGGCTCAGTGTGTGTCTCCTCTGTGTAAGGCAGGACCTAGAAGTGCAGACCGTAGGCAGTAGAGATGGTGTTGACCATCCACTGACTGTGGCCCAGTGCCCACACTGCTCCCACTCCTTGCCCTTCCCTCTTTTGTCCTGGCAGCGTCTTTGGATCTCCTCACGAGGCAGTTAGGATGAACGTGAAGGTACAGGTGTGCTCCTGCAGGCTAGCCAGTCTGAACTTCTAAGAGACTGAAGTCTACCGTAGGCCACCGTTTGTGCCTGTTGTGTGAGGGGAAGGCAGGTACCAGAAAGGCCATAGATGTGAGCCGGCCTGCCTGGCTCGTGCCAGGGATATGTTGAAGGACAAGACCTCTGGCAGGCCCATACATAGAGCCACTGGAAAATCAGAATCATATCCACAGTGTCCTGATGTGGAATTAGTGTAGGAACCTCGAGAGGTCACCTGATGATCCATGACTCGAATTCCCAGGAGTTGTTGTCCTTAGCTCCACCTTCCCTCCTGGATGGTTTCAGTTAGCAGCAACCCATCTTTCTTCCATCAGTGTGAGGACTGTGGCAGCATTCTCTGCTTGTCCCTGAATGTAAGATTCCCCCCAAGGGGAGGGCAGGCCAGGTTGTTCTTTCCTGCTGTTTACTGCCCCCTGACCCCAGTGAGGGTGACTCCAGTCCTAGGAGGGAGGCCGCTGCTCACTGACAAGTGACAAGACCTCTAGGGATGTGGCAAGCCCACGGACTGGGGAGCCTCTCAGCTCCGTGCAGAAGTGGGTTCCTTTCTGAGGAACCCCATCCTAGGGAATTATGATTTCTTGTCAGCTACTGAGAAGGGTAGCCCCAGCTTGGGGGTGCTTTATGGGAGTAGGTCCTGGAAGGTCTGGCAGCCAGGGCACGGAAACTGAAGTCAGAGCCTGGCCTGGGGTCCAGGACCTGGGACCCTAGCCTGGTACTGTGGACAGGAGTGCTGGGAGGTGGCAGTTTATTGGCTGGGGTCTCCCTGTCCCTGAGCCTGGGTGCTTTGTCTTCGATTGGGGCTTAGCTACTGGGGCAGCAGCAGCCTGATGTAGGCGTTCCCTGGCACCCCCACTTCCTCTGGCACCCTGTAAACAGGATGTGGACAGTGCAAGGACAGATGGCTCCCTTCAGACTGGAAGGGGTTTGAGGTTCCTGGGAAGCAGTGGCGCCAGCCTGGAGATCCCAAGGCCGGAGGGGCTGGGAGTTGGCCATGGCTGCAGTCATAGAAGCTGCATGGTTGGAGGCCTCCTTGGGAGCAAGTGAACATTGTCTCTGTGGATTTCCTTCAGCCTCAGTAGGTTTGGTCCATTCTTGGGCACAACAGCCCAGCAACTTCCGCCCACCCCTCTGGCCAGGCCCTGCTGCCAGCTTCCGCCTGCCAGCTTCCGCCTGCCTGGGCTATGAACGGCTCTACAGCCTCTGTTTAGTAGCTTCTCTTACAGATCATCCCTGCCCCAGTCTGACCTTAGTACACCCCCTAGGGCCTCCTGGATGCCCACATGCCTAGTCCATCCCTTCCTGCCCCATCCTCCGGGGACTTAGTCCCTTTGTCCTTCATTTTTGGCTCCTGCTAGATTCCCTTGCCTGTGTGTAGTCCCCAGTTCTGGCCTGCCTCCCTCTGGAGACCTTAGGTATACTACAGAGACAGGCCTCAGTGAGACCCAGAGCCAGTTCTGAGGCCTGGATCCTTCCCGACCTTAGCTGAGTGCCTAGTGCCCTGGTGGCTGTTTCCCCATCGCCCTCTGCCCTCTGGTGCTTCCGGTCCCTGTGCTTCACTCTGCTTGTCTTCAGCAGGCTCTTATGGCTCAAGCCCTGCTGGAGCTTGCAAGAGCAGGAGGTGCAGATGCATCCTCCTGGTGGCCATCGTGGCTGATGGGTAGTATGATGGCTTGGGGAAAAGTCGCATACGGCGGTGAATCTGAACATTTTCCCTGGCGTTCCAAACTCTATACTGACTTGCCAGCTGACCTTGGACAGGTGGGGCCTTAGCCTCCCTTTCTTTAAGCAGAGCCTGTGTGTCTTACAAGGGAGCTGTGAGAAGTAAGATCACTGATATAGGTGGGTTATTCACCAGAGCAGGAGCAGGTAAGGCCCATGGATTTGACCTCCAGCCCCCTCGCCTAAGGTGTGGAGCCAGGTGGGTCTTATCTGCCTCTTGGCTTTCCTGGTTCCTCTGTAAATAGGACTCATGTGAGCATTGGCCTTGGAGACTTTGAGGGTGCCCATTGACACAAGCTGTGCCCAACCCCTGAGGTCATTGTGTCTCTCTTGTTTCCATATCCCTACCCGCCCCTCCCGTGAGGGAATCAGAGATGGCTCTGTGATGGACAAGCATCAGAGTGTCCTTGAACTGTGGCGGAAGTGGTCCTCAGTTGAGATCTACTGGGACACGTTTGATGGTCACACAGGATGGTTGGCTAAGACACTTGAATGGGGCTGGCCCTAGGAAGGGTGGCTTGAGATGGCACCCAGCGCCCCCAGAATGCAGGGGTGCCTGATGGGTGAGGGCCGTATGGGAATCTGAAGTGAGGCGTAGCAAGAGGGCAGGCTGGCTGGTTGAGGAGGTGGGGGTAGGGCCCAGTTGCAGGATATGGGTGGAGACAAAGAGGAAGATGGGGGCACAGTGTGGGCAAAGGTACTGGGGTTGGAGACAGCCTTGGTGCTGATGAGTGGGATCCCAGAAAGCAAGGTAGGGTGGCCGAAGCTCTGAGGTTGCAGTGGTCCTGCTTCCAAAGGCCACTGAGGGCATTGGAACCCGCAGACCATCAGTGAGAGGCTCTGGGATAGTCTGAACTATAGATTTAAACCACATTGGTTGACTCTGGGAGGGCTGGTGTGGTAGAGAACTGAAGTTTTGTGCTGAGGCTGTAAGATGCCTGCGATTTTCATTGGTCCAGCAGAATGCCTGTGGGTCTTGCTGTCTCCCAGAGATGGGTATGTGTCTGCTGGATCCTAGCATCTACCTGGAGCCCAGAATGGCTGGCTAGGTGGTAGATGACACATACTAGTATTTCCTGATCTTTAGACCAGCTTTTTTTTTTTTTCCACCACAGCTTTCTGTGTTCCTGTCAACTACCTGCCTTCCTTTCATCTTGTGGGCAAACAAGTTCAGCATGTAGCAAAAAGAAATTGCAGATCTGAGCTGGAGATGTTGGCCCTTTCTGTCACAGCCTGTGCATATGCCTTAGCCTGCACTCACATGGACAGCTTTTGCTTCTCCAAGACTGGGGCTGGCTCCTCCAGTCCTTTTCCAGCCAGCCCTCCTATCTTCAGGCTACAGAGGCCCCAGCTTGGCTGGTCTGAGGCTCAAACCCCTTCCTGCCTTCTGTAAAGGATCACCTGCCCCTCGTGGACACTTGTTAGCTCACTTGAGTTCCTCAGGAACCTGCCAGACTACTCTGCAGTCCTGGAGCTCATGCTGGCCTCAACCTCACACATCTGCCTGCCTCTGCTTCCCAAGTGCTGGCAGCAAAGGTGTGCGCCACCACCTCCTGGCTGTGCACTTTGCAGTCTTATAGTGAGAATTCCTGCTGCTCCGGGCTTTTCCTGTTTGGACCTGGCTTGGTTCGTTACTCTTGTCTGTAGATCCTCCCTTAGGTGGTTTCTATGACTATCCCCACTCTGTGTCCAGCCAGCTGTCCTTTCTGTATGCATGACTGTTTACTTCCTGGTGTGAGGAGGTCACAGTTCTGTCTACCTGCTTTCTCAGTAAGTTTGTGATTGGTCCTCTCCTCCCGCTGACAGCCAGATCCCTGCATTCTCTCTACTCTTCCAACCCTCAACCCAGGTTTCTCTGAGGCCAGGGGACATTAGTAACACTGTTTCTAGAGCACAGTGGATGTGCTGGGCCAGTGTGTGGGATGACTGGCCCACACAACCACCCAGAGCAGAGTGGATTGTCAAGGACCTAGGGCTCAGCTTTCCCACCGGGTTCCCTACCTGGCTCCTATCTGCTTAGGTTCCTGCAGCCTCCTCTGTTTCCAGACACTTTTGTCTGACTGATGTTTTGTTGGGATCTTACACACACAGCTTAATACTTTAAAGTTATACAAGCAGAGAGTTTAGGGAGTAAACGAGCTCTACAAGATTAATTAAGAACATCGTAATCCCCAGTGCCTCTCCACCACCTCCCCAGAGGAGCGCTTTTCACTAGATTTCTTTGATGTTTATCTTTTCTCTAAATGATGAGCTGTATTGCTGCTTGATTTAAAAAAAATCGTTTAGGCATTATTTATTGACTTGCGAGAGGAGAACTCCAGTTTCTGTGCCTCTCACGGGCATGTGCACATTACAGGCATGTTCTCACACAGCGAAGGCCCATGTGCATGTACACAGAACACACAGCAGGCAGAGGCATGCACACCTGTCGTTCTCCAGTTCCTGTTTCCCTTCCGCTCTTCCCCGGAGTTTGTAATGGCCTCTCTGTGTAGGTTTTATGTCCTTCTTAGGTACTTACCAAAGCCCTGCCTCTGGCTCCTTCTGTCTCATGTCCCTGCCACTCAGTAGTCCAGTGTCCCTTTCTTCTCCCTGATGTCCCCCCAGAAGCTTCTGCAGGACCTGGTCAGCAAGTCTCCACCTTGCCTAGTCATAGTCTTTGCCCTGGTTTCCCTTCGTCTCTCTGTGTATTCTGGCAGTCTGAGCCAGCCTTTCGTTAGCCACTGGATGAAGTCTTCCACTAAGTCTCATGGGGTTAAAGGGCCCTGGTGCATTTCTCTGGGGCCTGACACAATAGGACTAGGTACAGCAACAAGACCCCCCTGGACCTGTCTCTGATGTGACATAGTATGGCTGGGTCAAGGACCAGAGTGCCTGGACTCTCTCTGCCAGTTTCCAGCTGTGTGGCTGTGGGAAGGTTGTTCTTCCTGTCAGCTTCTTGTGGCCACATCTGTCAAGTCAGAACTGAGAGGCTGAGCCATGAATGACCAACTTGGATGCCTGCATGTGCAGTGTGTACTGACTGCTGACTGCTACTGGCCGCCATTCCTGCTTCCTCTAGTGAGCTAGTCTCTGCTCCACTCCAGGGCCTTCCGTGTCAGGGGTCTCTCCTGATACAGTCCTGCCATAGGGACCACTCTGCTCCGTTGGGCCTTATTTCTTACCTTGACTGACATTTAGAGCTGTTGGTCTCTCTGGTCCCATGTTCCTCACACCAACAGACATCTATCTCCTTCTTCCACTGAGGTTGTTTTCTGTTACTTCTCCAGAAGCACTAGAAAGGGAAGTAGGGAAGAAAACAAAGCTGGAGGCAGCCGCTGGCTCCCTCAGGCTCAGAGTTGTCTCAGAGACCCGTGGAGGCTCCACAGGGTGCTGTGATGATGGAAGAGGAGTCTGTAGGGCTTGCAGTCATCCTGGAACAACTAAGAAAAAACCAGGTCTTATGGGAAGTTGTTTTTCAAAAGTAGACAGCAGATCTATACCTTTCAACCGCTGCATCTCAGCCAGTAAGCTACAAGCACAGGGGTTGTGCCTGATGAGCCGTGGGGCAGCCAGCACTGATGACAGGGAGTGGCCTGGAGCTCCTGCAGAAGCAGGTTAATATTGAACAGAGCCAGCCCCAGGCCCACTGGCCACCCCCTAGCATGGAGCTGTTGTGGCTGCAGCCTGTGCTGCTTGCCCTGGTTGCCTACAAACACAAAAGGTGAGCCCAGCAAGCCTGAGGTGGCAAACATTGAGGGCAGAGAGGTGTGTGGCCGCCAGAAACTCCCATAGAACCTGCCTAGCCACAACATTTCCCTGACTCTGGGTAACAACAGAATATCTAAGACTCTCTAATGGTCCAGTAGGTATGGTACTTTAGAAATCAAAAACCTTGAACCAGACTTTTTGAATGTAAAGCTATTGGGGATATATATATATATATATATATATATGTGTGTGTGTGTGTGTGTGTGTGTGTGTGTGTGTATGTGTGTGTGGTGTGTATGTACATATGTGTGTGTATATATGTATATGTGTGTGTATATATATATATACACATATATATGTATGTATGTATATGTATACATATGTCATACTGCAATTTCCAGTGCCACTGCAAAGAACAAATATCCCAGTGGAGAGGTGAGAAAAATATAGGAACGGAGCAGCAAGTGTGGCGAGTGTGTGGTGGAGAGAGGAGGAACTAGAGATGTGACAGTAGTGTCAAGTGAGGGAAGACTGCAGTGGATGGGGGCGGGGGGGAACACGTTGCTGATGGGACTCGCAGGGTGGTGTGCAGCAGCCTAGAGCTTGCGCAGACTCAGCCCCCAAATGCACTGGCAAGATGCCTGATCGCCCTGGTTCCGAGCAACAACAGGGTGTTCTAGATGAAGAACCTCTGTGGTCTGTGTAGGCCACGGAGAGCACGTTGATAACCGTGGTCCATTGCTCCAGGTTCTACTGAAGCAGAAGGTTCATGTGAATGTCTGTGGTCTGGGCTGCCACCTGAGGCCATGTTGATGTGAGTGGTCTGTACTGCCACCAGAGGCCATGCTGAAGTATTTGGCATATGCTGACGCCAGAGACCACGTGGATGTTCGTGGTCCAGGCTGCCTCCAGAAAAACCACGTCGAAGTCCACACTCCCCGCTCCTGCTGACTGTAAAGGGCAAGGAAGCTACTTTTGAAGTGGTATCAATGACTGCAGACTCATAATTGAGAAAAAGGGATATAGAAGGCTTCTGTGACAACCCTCAACCCGCTCCCTCCAAAGTAACAGCTAAATAAGAGACCACTGAAGAGAGCTCTTAAAAATTGTGATAAGGATGCAGAAGTGTAGCTCTCCATAGTTGATGGCTTCCGGTGGAGGTGTGGGTGGGGAAGGACTCAGTTGTCTTTAAGGGGCTGGGCACAGATCATGCTCCTGTGAGTACATGGCCTACACAAATTGGAGTTATTCTTCCTCTCCATCCTCCTCCTCTTCTTCCTTCTCCTCCTCTTATTCCTGGGTGATGGTCACAAGATGAGTAGACCTGGGAGGACTTTATGGGTGTGATGGGGTGCCTAATGTGAAATTGTCAAATACTCAAAAATGTTAAGTTGTTAAAAAAGAAAAAGGAAGGAAGGAAGAAAAGAAGGAAGGAAGGAAGAAGGAAGGAAGGAAGGAAGGAGTGAATGGAGGCCTAATGACATCATATAGGTCTCTGGATACAAGGCCTAGAGGAGAGGACTCCAGAGTGCTTCCAAGGGGGTCCCCTAAGCATTTCCTCTGCCAGCTGCCTCCCACTGTGGTGCTGGTTTTTTTTTTTTTTTCTGGGCTGCAGCTAGATCTGTGCAGCCTGGCCTGGATGCAGAGCCTGGCCTGGATGCAGAGCCTGGCCTGGATGCAGATGTGAGTCCTTGCATATCCTGCCTCTTTGCTTTGTTTTAGAAGGTATATGCTGAATATGCTAACCGTGATAGGCTTATTGTTATTTTACTTCAAAATAAGCTAATATGTAGTTGAGAAGAAGTCACTTTTAGTTTCGAACAGAGTAAATTCTGTTGATAGAATTGCACGAACCAGAGCTTGCAGAGTTTCCAGTTTTCAGCACTGCCACGGATGCCGGAAGTTGAAATGGTTGGAGCTCCTGCCGTGTACTTGCCCTTCTAGGCTGAGCGCAGGCGCGGATATGCGGTG
>JADRCD010219387.1:0-58334 GCA_019843815.1 Montemys delectorum
TTAAGTATTTTTCACAGTGTCTGTTATTATTAAAACAGACACTTCTTTATTTTAAAATAATACATTTGGTGAACTGGTTGGAAACACTTTCTCAAAATGATAAAAGAAAAACAACACTTTGAAAAATAATTATGTTATATTAACATGTTTATGAAATTTGTTAATGGAGAAAAATGTATGGGAGAAAATTATTTAACATCAGAAAAACAACTTAAATTTGGAAACATATTTTAAAAATTGACATGAAATTTGAAAATGAATGTAGACAAAGATCTGCAACATAAGCATCTGTGGAAATTTGCTGCATTTATTCAGCAAATAAGTAATTTGTAAAGGATCCTACATGCTCAGTAGATGAGGCAAAATGACACTGTGCATGAAGAAGTATAAAGTATACAAAGACTCATATATAACAGTATGACATCGGGTGCTGTACAGAAGGAATTTATTTAATAATCAGAGAAAGAGAAGGGTTTTTCAAGATCATAAACATAAAGATTGTAAAATCATGGATATATTTGGTGTTCGTTAAAAAGGATTTGTTTGTTTGTTTGTTTGTTTGTTTGTTATTTATTTTTAAATTGCCAGGCATTTCCATAGATTTATGCAATGAGTTTTAATCATTTTCAACTCCTTAACCATGCTCAAGCAAGACACAAAGCTCAGGACTTTTTTAGGAACTAGTCATTCGTTAGCTGAGAAGAGGTACATCAAAATCCACTCTATTTGTTGCTTGAATCCCTTCTGTGTTCTTGACTTTGAGTTGATATTTTCCATATGATTTCTCTATTTCTCACATTTCTTATGCTTTCCTGTACAATGAAGCTGTATCTTTAGAAAAACAAACAAACAAACAACAAGCACTTTAATCTGAAGCTAGTTAAACGACTTTATCAGGTGCTAAACCCAAGTATACCAAACAGAGAGTATGGATTTTTACTGTTCCTGTGGTTGTAGGAAAACTTTCAGATAGTGTCATGCATTTCAGAGACAAAGAGAAGACACTTTGAGAAGACACACCCTGTGATTGACAGCATAAGAAAGAAAAGATGTGGAAATCTTTAAGCATTTTCACATGCAGCTCTCTACAACCAGTGGTGGCTGCTTCTTCCAATAGGGTCATATTGGAGGGTTGACCTTTTTTTTTTTTTCTCCTGAGAATGTGGCTTAAAGAAGGAAATATCTTAAATGCTTGAACCAATGCTTTGAAGAAACCATCCCAAGCGAAATGAAGCATATGTTTCAGATGCTGCTTGCAGGAAACACAAAGCATGTAAAAGGAGTAAGCTGCTACTATTGGGGGTTTTAATCAGAATTTTAAGTTTTTCATAGTGAAAGAAGTAATGATTTTTAAAGGGAGGTCATGGTATAAAGTCTCCACAACTTTTAATTAGTTAATTTAGCAAAGGAGTGGTAAGTAGGAAGCTATTCCTAACTCCACTCAGGTATTTCACAGTTGACACACCTTCTGTACTGTTAGCATCCATTTGTAAACCTATCTCTGTCTTCAAAACTTTGCTGAAGTTAGGGAGCTTTAACATCTCTCTGGCTCTTACCACAGAAAGATAGGGTGGAATTTCTTAACAGATACACAGTTAAAACCAGAGACTTTCTCCTATAAAATGAAGATTATAGGAATCAGTGTTCAATGGTAGTATTTGAAAATACTTTGTCATAATTAATGGTTAGGGCATCATAATAAATTTGAAGATGTAGGAAATGGCAGAAGCAAATTGATACTCAATAATGTTCAAGAGACATAGATAAAATAAAATGTATTTAACAGTGTATATGAAATAAGCAAAGATCTGTATTTCTAATGCTAATTTTATAATACATTTCTATACTGATCACAAAATTATAACTTCATCTTGAACACACATATATGATAAAACATATGATAGTTTGCTAAGCCAGTATTTTAGACTAAGGATGTCTAAAGGTTAAGTTGTGGTTCATTAAAATTTTAATCATTTAAAGTTCAATTTCATTTAGACAACGGCTATAATACTGTAAGTATCAAAATAATTTGGTGACCAATATGCTACTTAGTACAAACTCTGGTTCATAGTAAGTGACAGAGTATGTTAGTACAGAAAACATTTTCATGATTGCCCTCAGAGTATTTCAATATACAGACTTTCCTGTAAAGATAAGATGAGCAATCTTTAGAAATGATTCAAGTTTAAAGCAGCAGGACCATTAGAAATAGAAGTGTTATGGGCAACAGATCTACAGTTGTAAGATGACTCCAACATTTCAGGGAATGGTTGGTTTTTGAAAGCTTTACATTTTATTGTATGTAAGTGATTGTGTGTGAGGTGGAGTTCAAGAGACAACCATGAATGTCATGTATCAGGTTTCTCAAGAAGTGTCTATGATTTTTGTCTTTTTTGTTTTGTTTTACCAGACACAGGATCACATGATATGCCAGTGGCCTAGAACTGGCTAGGTAGGGATAGAACGACCAGTGAGGCCCAAAGAATCTACCAATTTCCAACTTGCCAGCACTAGGATTAGAGACCATCTTTGTATGTGTGAGATTTCTGGAAATAAAGCTCAGGTTCTCATGTTTGCAGGTCAAACACTTTACATACTGAGCCAACTCAATTCCTAAAATGTTTTAGTATCTTCACGGCTGAAAAGGGAAAAAAATATATCATCTTGTCATTCACTGTAACTCTGAAAATAAGTACATTGCTTATAAGAAAAATACATTAAATATCTACTGTGAAGTATTATAAAATCTTGACTATCCAATGAAGATTGCACTATTCATCAGTACTATCTGTATTGTTCTCAAGACTCACCTAATTCTTTTAATTTTTAAATGTAAAGCCTTTTTGTGCTATCCAATGAGGTTCTGTCCAGGCCTTTATTTCCTCTTGGCAGCAGAGTCTTTCCTTATTGTTCTGAAAGAAAATCCATCATCTTGAAGTCTAAAGTTATTCTTCTATTTGTTCTAACCAATATAGGTATATGCAATTCTGGCTCAAGATGTGGCACCTATTCACAAAAGTTTTCACCTGAGGCCTCCTCAAAAATTTAGCTGTCCTCATTATTTCATATAAAGGTTTTATGGTTGACACAGAAAGCTATGAGTAGAGGACAATTTCTGAATGCCTAAGTAATGCGTGAAAACAAGAAAGAATTCAGAACAGAAAGACACTTACAGCAGACAAGTATTGAATATCACTAATCCTCTCATAAACATTGTGAATTTAGCTGAATGGACTCCATGACTGAGGGTTCACACTTCATTACAACAAAAGGTATTATAAATCTATACACATATAAATACTATTAATGTTTCCATTTTATCTCTAAAGCATATAACATACTTGTATCTTACTTCAAGAGTTGTTTGTAGGTAAAAATAAGTTTAAGTTTTCTTTCTGTATTAGTATATCAATGCATATTTCACCAACAGTATTCATATAAATAATCTTAAATAATCAAAATTGAATTGAAGTACTGGACAAATACTAATCTATATAATCAAGCATCCAATATACTATGGGTAGTATTCTAACCTCTTTGAAGTACTTTTCAAGTAATCTTCACACAGTGATATAAATTTGTCTATCAAAACTAGAAGAAAAAGGATTTGACCAATGTTAAATAGTTGAAGTAATAAAAGTAGGCTTGGGGAAGAGTCATAGCAAAAAAAAAAATAATGAAGGCTCAATCAAAAGAAGTTAGGAGAAAATAAACAAACATTTTCTTTTCCATGTTCAAAGTTATATCTACTGTGGAATCTATGTACACGGCATTCAAACTGCAGGTAGAATATAATTTGGTTTTCCTGCCCATAGGAATATAAAGAAGTTAACATGTAGAAATCATATAGGTTATAGCTTTAAATTTAGTTTCTTTTTATAAAAGGATAAAGTGCCATTCAAATTTACAAACCATTGATTTTATAGATACATTTCAATTTGTAAGAAACAGAATGTGAGACCAAGATTTTATCTGTCAGCAAAGAATGAAGATAGTCATGTACTACTGTTAGTTTTGTAGCTTGTATGGCAGGATCAGAATCTTTCACATTAATTTAGCACTCAAGTTTATAAATAACTACTAGGCATAAGCTCAAGAACCAAGGTCTTCCTGGAAGACACTGGTATTATGTATCAACAACTTTCTCATGAATCTAACTTTTTTTTTCCTTCCCAGAATTCTGTGATTTGGCTATTACAATAAGCAAGACAATCTGAATAAATATGTGTTCCTGTTAGTACTGTAGAAAGAAAGAGTAGAAGAATGTCAGAATTTGTATCATGCTAGCGAATCTAGATTGACACTTGACACTTCCCAAGCTGTCTACAACTTGATTTTGAAGTCTTTAGATGTAATCATCAGATTGTATTCACATCAGTTCAGTCAAGGTAAGGATATTACCCAAGAACCCATAAAGGAAGGCAAGCTTCTCATAACATCAAATTTCAAAAACTTTAAACAAATGCTTCTGGTAACTACTTGCACCTACAGCACACAGGTCTTTTGGTCATTGTAATATTACATTAAATTCAGTTTGGGTGAGGCCTTCCCGCCCAAACTTAGGGAAATAGCAAAGGCTCCCTCTGCTCTGAGTACAGATGGTGACAGTCTGTGCAGAAAGAGTCAAGCAAGCACAGTTTCCTCTTCCAAGCTGACACCATTCTGTCAACTCACCTACATTGTCCCCCTACAAATATTGGCTATCCTATCTCCTTGTTCATCCATATATAATTGGTCTGCTTCATTGTTTATATAATAAAATTCCTAGTATTCAGGCTGCTAGTGCTTCCCCATCATAGTGCATATTCTACCCAATCCCAGCTTTTCTGTATATGTGTCTGTTGTTTCTTCTTTCAGTCACTCCAGAAAGGTCAGTACTCAATGCCATACAGGCTACTGCATGCCATTCTGTTCTGCATATCTACATATCTACACTCTCAGGGCAGAACTAAAATAAATATCAGCAAATCCAATCTGATAGGATTATAAGCACGTGGTCAATGTGTAAGTGCTATGGGAAAGTTTTGATTGATGAAGCACATCACCAAAATTTCAGGGGAAAATATCATAGTTAACAACCTTAACCTTTATAGCATAAAAAGATTGGAAAACAAAGCTACTTGAGATAGAAAAGCCCCAGGTGCCATTAAATATGCTTGTGAATGTCAAGGATATGGGATTTTGAAAGCTAAACTTGTTAATCACAAAATCACTGGCCTTAATTTTCCAAAAAGCTTATACACAAGGAAACTGTGATTAATTTATAAAGGTACCAAATGATAGATAAACTTTTTGTGACTCAGGACCCTTCTCCTTTTCTCTTCATTCTACTCCAAATCAAGATTTACAAGTCTCTGGCAATTGGTAGTTAATAAATGTTTCATTGTATAATTAAACAAATGAGTATAGCTAGAAGCATTCTTAAACTGAGAACAAGAAATTGAAAGTGCAGCTCAGTATATTCATCATTGTGGGGATGATTACCTGCCTACAGTCCTGAGGCACGCTCTGTGGAGGACCGTGAAAGATGAGCACTGACATTCCAACAGCACAGCAGCCAGAGTGAGTGCAGACACATGCATTATGGAAGGCAGACATTAGCAATGGAGAGAAGTAAAAGGATTTATTTTATCGTGGTTAAGAAAGCAGCCCTTGGAGATTCATGTGCTAGTTTGAATGTAGATTATTGCTGTAGCTGCATGATACTAGTCTAGCCAACTTTTCATGGACATATAGAAGACTTATCTATATGTCCCTCCAGTGAAAAAACTTGTTGCCCTACCTCCTCAAAGTGTTATTGGCCAAAGCAATAAAGGAACTCAATGAACTCTTCAGACTTAACCTTCCATGCCTTGATTACCTGTCACAAATTTAATGCTGTAAGTCCCCCCTGCCCATGAACCAGGTAACTTGCTAAAATGCTGGAAATTGTAGTTCTTGGGAAATAACAAAGGCTCCTGTGTTAGTATGGTGGCCTATAGGTTTGCTCTTATAAACCCCTTCAGCATGTGGCTCAAGGTGATTCTTAGCCAAGAAATTCCAGGGAATGATTCTGACCAAAGTCTATCTCTTGATCAGTATTTACTATTTAATTAGGCTTAATTTAAATTTGGCCAAAAATTATGCACTTTGCTTTTCTGTGGCAAATTTCAGCTAACGCCTGTTGTGTAGCTCTTCTCTTTCAGTTGAAGCTATCCCTCCTCGGGCGGGAGGTGGGAGGCACTTATGACTCAGGAGGTAATGATATTTGTGAGGCTCAGAAAGATTCACAAGGGTCCTCCTCAAGGTTTACATCACTACCAATTCCCAAGATGTTCTTGGTCTACCCACAGCATCCTAGGCCTGTGAGCTTCATAGGGTATCACTTCTCAACAATGTATTTGTATTGAGTCACCTCACATTCCCGTAGGTAATCTCAGTAAGCTAAGAGTAGGTGGAATCATTTCCTAATTTATTGTTGGTGCTCTTAGAAGGGACTAGATAGTTGTTCACATTTCCCAATGAAAAGTCATTTGATGTTGCCTAAGGCTAGAGTAGCAATGTGATATCATTTTGATGTTGACCCAAGATATGCCAATTCTGAGAGTTCCACGGATGCCCCAGGGCTCCCTCTGAAAATACCTGAGATCTCTCATCCTGCAATGAAGCTGGATCCCTCCTTCTGCCTAAACTGCCTTCTTCTCTCCTACATAGATGAAAGTTTCAAAGCTGATTTTAATAACAAAGTGCTTCTAAATTTATCTCAGATTTTATTTGATATAACTTAAAACTATAACATACCTCACCCAAGAGAACACCAGCTATTTTCATTTAAGAAACTGATACAAACACCAATCTCAGACTTAGTGGGGCATTCTTGTTAATAACTCTGAATAATATATCTTGTTCGGAGATTATTTTTACTCATTGTGATTTAGATGGGCAACAATGTATCTAGCAAAATTATGCAAATAATAAGGAGTCTGATATCATAAGAGCAAATTATTTAATGAACTAACATAGATGACTTCTTGGCATAATAATAAAAGTTAATTAGCTTAATGAAAATTATTTGTAAAATTACTATTAGTTAATTTTTTCTTTACATTTAAAGGGACTTTTGTAAGTGATATAGCATAATAATTTATGAACAATTATTTGTCTATCTATTTATACGTATTATTCTTTCTTTGTTAAAATGCTTTTGGTAATTACTTAAGTAGTAGTAATTTGTGATTAAGTATAACTTATTCCACAGTCGAGTTACAATTATAATTATATTAAGTTAAAATTACTTACTTAAAATTACTTCTTAATGAATATGGAGACACGTGCCATTCTCAGCACTTAGAATTAAAGGCAGGAAGCCAAGCAGTGGTGGCGCACACCTTTAATCCCAGCACAGGTGGATTTCTGAGTTTGCAGCCAGCCTGGTCTTTAGAGTGAGTTCCAGGACAGCCAGGGCTACACAGAGAAACCCTGTCTCAAAAAACCAAAAAAGAAAAATAAAAGAATTAAAGGCAGGATGATAAAGTATTCAAGGTGATCCTCAGCAGGCTTATGGAATAAAGATCAATATGGGCTATAGAAGATACCATCCCAAAATACCCTCTGATTACTATTATTATTATCATTATTATTAACATACAAAATATATACTGAAAGGTATTTTATGAGTTGATTTTAGACATTGAATCTTGTCCCTGAACACTTATCGATACAATCATTGTCAGACTCTAAAAAAGGATGTCAACAGAATATCTTGATTTTATTGTTAAGAAAACTCTGAACCAATTGTAATTGATTTCATTTTTATTTCCGCTCATCACTGCAAAACTTATCTTATGAGAACATTGGATTTTACTGTGCTTGCTTCTCATTTACTTAACATTTATCATGGGTTATTTGCCTTTTAAATTCATTATTAATTAATCTTGTTCTTTTATTGTTCAATGCTTGTATATAATACATGTATAATATTCCAGTTGTATAGATAGCAATTTACTTCTTCATGTTATTTCTCAAATTGGTTTAATCTTCCACCCAAAGAGGGCCAAACACACAATGCTAGAATGAACATGTCTTGTGATCTTTATTTTTAAATCTTTTTTTCCTCCAACATTTGTACACACGTCACATGTCAAAAGGAATTTCCTGCCTTATGATTCCAGTATTTAAGCTTCCACAACTGCCTGGATATGGGGCAAATACACCCGTTTCTCAATCAGTGACTTAAAACTAAAAGAAACAGTAGAGAGAACTGTATTTGGTAGAAGGAATTCAGATGAACAAGAGCAACACTATCGAAGGAAAACGTGCAATCGTTTTTACGCCTTGATTTCTGTATTCTGTGCCAGCTATTTTATTGTAAACCTCATTAACTTTCTCAAATAACTTGTTTACCCACAAGAAGATGAACTTGTTCTTTAGATCTCAAATTAATTTCCACTTGCAAATAAAATCCATTGTATCAAATTTTAGTTCTTACAAATATAGTACAGAATGTTTTCACAATAAGTGTAGAATACATACAAAATATGTACTTAAAAGTATTTAATGAGTTGATTTTAGACATTGTTCATTATCCCTGAACTCTTATCAATACTATCATTGTCAGGTACTAAAAATGGATGTCAACAGAATATCTTGATTTTATTGTTGAAAAAACTCTGAAACAATGCAATTGATTCCATTCTTATTTCTGCTCATCACTGTAAAACTTGTCTTACGAAAACATTGAACCTTTACTTTGTAAAATTTCTTACCACCAGCCAACTTTTCAACCATGAAAATTTGTCATTTGTATCTCATGTGCCCAAATTAACTTTTACTGTCGACTTGACACAGCATGGGTTTACCATGATGGGAAAGTCGACTAAGGATTGATCAGCACGGACTGGCTTGCAAGCATACTTATAGAGTATTACAGGAAGTACCCGACTACTATGAGTGGTACAATCCTTTGGCAGGTGTTCCTGAGCTATACAAAACAGCTAACTGAGGCAGGCATGAGGCAGGACTTGAATCCCAGCCCTTGTGTGACAGAAATGGGTGACCACTTGTCTGAGTCTGAGGTCAGCCAGCTACCTAATATTCTGCAGTTCCAAGCCAACAAGAACTACATCATGAGGGCCTGTGACTAAAATAAAATAAAATCTACAAATGAAACGATTAGCATAAGTAAGCTAAAAGCACTTCCCCAGGATGGTTTCTGAGTCAAGTTCCTGTTTGATTTCTGTTTGAATTCAAGTCTTCAACATTCCTCAATGATGGGCTGTGATTTAACACTATAAGCCCAATAAACACTCTCCTCTGTTGCTCTGGGCAGTTATTTTTTATCACAGCAACAGAAAGGAGGCTGTAATTACCTGAGGGATCAACCTCTGGCCTTTACTTACCATACTCATTGACATCTGGTATTTCCTGAAGCTTTCAACCAAAACAAAAACATGGTTATTTCTGTACTCAACTCTAATTGATAGTTGTATATTTATGGTGTGAAACTATGTTCACCTCTCACATATTTTAGTCTAATTTTTTCATTTAATTAAAAAAACCCTTCCAGATTTCAGTTTTAAGTTTCCACTGTATTTCTAAATTACCTGCATCAGCATCTAGTCCCAACCCCCCAATTTTCTCATTTTTATAACTAGTCTTCAGGCATGTCCTATCAACTTAGAACATCTTCCTGAAGGACAGCCTAGATTTGGAGGTCACAACCATTTTGGAATATGAGATAATCAAATATTTTTTTTAAAGAATTAAATTGTAGGGACATTCTTTTGCCTCCTTTAAGGTACCTTTCCTCCTGTTGGGCTGCCCTGTCCAGTCTCAATATGAGGGGAACTACCTAGTCTTACTGCAACTTGATACGCCATGGATGAGTGACATCCATGAGAAGCTTGTCTTTTTCTGGAAAGAAACAGGAGGAGTGGATGGGGTGGGTAGAGGAAGGAGGTGGGGGAAGGGATGGGGAGAGAGGAGGGAGGAAAAACTGGAGATGTAAGAAAGCAAAAAAAAAAAAGAAAAAAGAAAAGAAGGAAGGAGAGAAAGACAACAAGAAAGGAAGAAAATAAATGTATCTATATAAAAATTATTTGAATTGCAAAGTAGTGGACTATTAAGGATTGTTTCTTCAGTTAAAAATACACATTTATAATTTAAACCGATGAGTACTTTTATAAAAACATCAAATACTATCTCTCTACTATATGAAAAAACCAGCCATCTAAGCCAGTTTATGCTAAGGAAATATGACAATGATATGGATATCCCATAAGAGTCAGATAAACATGGTTGGAACTAGAAATCTCTGAGCCAGTACATGGTTGACACAAGATGACTGATGACCTAAAATTAAACATTAAATGTAATTTACTGTGTAACTATTTTTGGCAGACTGCTACCTTTGGGTTTTATAGAAATATGGCCTTGAGGTGGGGGGTCTGACTCATCATCATCCTACCTTTGCCAACCCGCAGTGTGCTTGTCTATAGGCCTGTTTACTTACTAGCATACTGCCTCTGTGCCAGTCACCTGTGTGTGGTTATGATCTAGGCCTGTGCCAATATGTCTCCTAGTAGCTGCATTCCTAACAACCTTAGCCACCGTGAATGTCTTATTTGCCTGTGAATTCTAAGAATATTCTCAACTTTATCTTGTCATCAGAGTGTGCAATTTTATTTTTATGTGTCAATTAAAATTAATTTAAATTTTAAGTAATCTGTGTTAATCAAAAGTGCATGATAATCAAAATGCTAAAGGTATAATGGTAGAACACTTTAACATGAGGCCCAAGTACAGTCTTACAGTCAAACTGGAAAAATGTTACCATCTGAATTTGCAGAATCTGCATGTGCTTAAAATATCCTTCTACATTATGAAACATAATTAGAATAATGCTGTACCAAGAAACATGTCTCTTTATAGTTATTAACACATCTAATGTGTATATTCCTTGTATGCCAATTACTCAGAACCTCCTCTGCAAAGTTTATAATGGGTAACTTGCTTACAGTATAAGCATACAGTTGAATTAAAGGATAAGTTTCTTTATTTTACACTTGTAAAAACTTTAAGAAGTATTATCATTTGTAGTCTGTGCTATTATGTAAAATGAAACTGTGTTATACAAAAATATTGATTTTTCTGTTTCTGTTACTAACATTTAAAGTTCAATATATGGATAGGAAAAATTATGAATATGGAAGTGGCTTTGTAGATGTTTATTACAGACTTGAGGCTGACAGTGAGATATGTGGGGGTGTTTGTCAGCTAATAAGAAATTTAAACACTAAACAATAGTTATAGGAGAGCAGAGGGCCTAGAAGAAGAACTGGCTTAGGAAGAAGACAATGCAAGCATGTTTAGTAATACTGGAATAAAGATAAATCGCCTCTACCATCAATAGAGGGAATAATTATAGCATCAAACCTGAAAAGATATGTCATAAAATACACTTTGGAAGATATTTTCTTTGGAAAAGAGGGGAGATGACTCACAGCCATAAAGAGATGTATAAATTACATTTATAATCAACAACTTACTAAGGCACGTTAGACCGTTATTCATTTCAGGTGTCTATCAAAATGATGAGAGCAATTAGAGAGCGCTACACAAGTGGGTTACATTTCTCATTGCAGTGACACATGTTCTAAGTATTTCCAGCATCTAAGATTGTGTTAAGTATGTATCCATTATTAGCAAATTTTAAACCGACCTCTCACATGACCTACAATGATTAAGCCTGGAAGGCCGATGCAAAACAAAAACAAACAATAAGAATCTGTATATACTATCTTGCCTTTCCTTTCCCTGTAGTGGGTTCATATAAATGTGTACTTATTCAAGTACAAATAATATTCTTCAGGTAAAATATGGTGCATGGTTCTCAGCCTAATGAGCAGTTGGGGCCTGATTTCAAGAATGTTGATTTCAAAACTGAGCTTTTATATTCTACAAAATCATGTAATTTAACAAAATTTTAAGTAGAACTTCAATTGAAATTAGCAATTTAAGTTTTGCTATGACTTGTATCATATTTCTGTCTTAATGGGAGACACCTGTATTGTTACAGAAAAGTATAAGTATACTAATGAAAGAACTGAAGTAATAATGTCCATACCATTTAACCAGTATGACCATACCAATTAACCAGTATCACACTAGCTGAAAATAGAAAGCTCACAAGAATGAACTAAACTGTGGTCTTCATTTTTATCTCACTAAATCTTTTTTACTGCTAATTCCATTATTCATTCACAGCTTCTTTTAGGCTTGGGTGAGTTAACCTCAGAAAACTTTTTATATTTGTATCTCTTAGGTGCTACTCTGTATCCTTTGATGTTTCCTGCGACTGAAGATCAGGTGAACAGTTTCCCTTTAAAAGACAGAAGGCCTGATGTTGAAAGAGTAACTGTAGTGGATGTTACCAAAGATGAAATTGTTTTACTGTTCTGAATTTTCCAAATTTTTCTATAAAAACTTTTATGTTTATATTACTAATTTTATGTTTATATTACTAATTTTATGTTTATGTTACTAAAACATTTCTGTGTTTCATGTCAATAATGTATTTTGTTGTTTTAAAGACTATTTCATGATTAACTGTGGAAATAGGGTGGGGGTGGGAGGGCTCATGGTCAGGTGGGTGACCATATCCAACATCCACTCATGATGAAAGTCTTGGAGAGATCATGGATTAAAGGCACATACCTAAACATGAAAAAAAAATATACAGTAAGCCAACAGCCAACATCAAATGGAGAGAAACTAGAAGCAATCCTCCTAAAATCAGATATAAGACAAGGCTGCCCAGTCTCTCCCTATCTGTTCAATATAGTACTTGAAATTCTAGCTAGAGCAATTAGACAATAAAAGGAGATCAGAGATCAAGTGGATACAATTTGGAAAGGAAGAAGTCAAGCTATTATTATTCACAGATGATATGAGAGTATACATAAAGGGTACCCAAAATTCTACCACAGATCTCTTATAGTTGAAAAATAGACACAGCCATGTGGCTGGATACAAAATAAACAAAAATTCAGTAGATATCCTTTATACAAATGAAAATGGGCAGAGAAAGAAATTAGGGAAACAGTTCCTTTCACTAGCCACAAATAATATAAAATATCTTGGCAGGTGTAGGGGATCTCTAGGAAATCCCCGAGACCTAGAAGAGGGGAAGTCCAACATTGGGGACATGGATCCTGAAGAAAATAACTCCTGTTGCCAACCAGGACCCCCAGTGGAGATATAATGACACCAACCCATCCACAAATCTTTTGACCAAAAATTAAATTAAATTAAATTAAATTAAATTAAATTAAATTAAAAAAAAGAAGCCAACCAATATCCTGGCCCAACTTAAAACCCATCCAATGGACAAGCAGCAACCACTGACAGTATTAATGATACTCTGTAATGCTTGCAGACAGGCGCCTAGTATAACTGACCTCTGAAAGGTTCCACCCAGCAGTGGATTGAAAAAGATATAGCTATCCACAGACAAACATTGGATGGAAGTTGGGAAGACTTACAGAAGTTAGGCGAAGGATTGAAAGACCCCACAGAAAGAAGACCAATAGAGTCAACTAACACAGGCTAGGACAACGCCTACAGCACTTATGTAGCATGCATGCCGCTCAGTCTCCATGGCTGCCTTGTCTGGCTGTCCTCAGTGGGACAGGATGTGGTCTAAACTGGCAGAGACTTGGTAGAGGGGGCATGTCCAGGGAGCCCCACTCTCTCATAGGCAAAGCAGAGGGAGGATAGAAGGAGCAGCTCTGTGATTGAAGGACAGGAAGAGGTAGTTGGAAGATATAAATAAATAATAAATAAATACTATTTTGTTGGAATAGACAAATAACAAAGTCCAAATCCTATATCATAGAGCTGCTTTGATAAACAACACAAATACATGAACATATCAACCCCAATGGCCTTCAAGTAAAGAACTTTTTCATTAGTTTATGACCCAACAAAGCCATAGGATTTCACAGATTAACTCCAGCAAATCAAATCATAAGGGTAAAGGAAAATAATTTTCACAAGAGTATTTGTTATCCTCAATGTCCAAGATATCTGTTCCTTTATTACTCAGATTCAAAGTGCGTGTTGGATTAAGAAGATTTCTTAAAATAAGCACTGGCACATTTCCAGGGACTACCTTATCAAATTGTGTAAGATCAAAGCTGTGCACAGTTCAGCCCTATGGGAACCTATTACAATATGCTGACATCATAGTCTAGAGCCACAGAGGGGATGGGACAAAAGCCTATGAGAAAATCAAATATTCTTCTTTTGGCTTAAGGAAAATAGCAATACAATAACTCTTAACTACATTTTGTTATACCCATAGATAAGTGCCTTACTCAGTCATCATCAAAAAAACTTCCTTCTGAAGTAGGTGGGTAGGAACGTAGAGACCCACAACTAGATGATGCTCAGAGTGTGAGAGACTCTGGAACATTCAGTCCAACATAGAATATCATCATCAAGCCTCTCAATGCTCAAGGAGCTACATGGTAAGGGAGGCAGAAAATTGTATGAGGCTTTACGAATGAAACACATCAAGAAAAGAAGACCCTCTTGACACAAAAGAACACATGTACACAGGAATTCGCGATGACTATGGCAACCTCTGCTCTGTACATGTTCAAGCCAGAGAGGATATCAATGGGGAAAGTAGACAGAGCCTGTCATCCTTACCCAAGACGCTATCTCCAACTGTCAGTTGCTCACGAAGGAAAAATTAGTTTCTCTCATAGAGTTTCACCGAGTTTGCAAACCAACATTAAGGGTTGGCCCCGTGCCCATCAGTAGATGGCCAACACCAAATAAAGCCAGGGGTGCTTTTGGAGAGATTTTTGTCCCATGTTGCTTTGTTTGGACATTTTTTTTTTGGTCATATTTGTGTTTTTTTTTAACTTGTATATTATGATTTCTGATTTTGTATTTTTAATGAGGTGTGTGTGTGTGTGTGTGTGTGTGTTTCTTTCCTTTTAAAATTATGATTTGTCAGTTTGGTCCTTTTTTTCTGAGGATAGAGAGAGGAAAGACATGGAGTATAAGGGATATACAGATAGGGAAGAAACAAAAAATATGAGGAGGAGAAAAATGATTAGAATATATTTTATGAAACATTTTTCAATAAAAATTTATTGAAAAGTAAATAAGATCATATAAAAGTAACAGTTTTAAATAAAACCTGATGCCAGGCAAAGACTGTAATGGGTTCTTTTATACATATCACACTATTAAGAACTTCAGTTATTGGAAGGAAAAGAGGGATTTTATGACACAGAAATGACTTGTATCTCAAAACAACATACACTCAATCATACTTCTGAGATAAATACAATACTGATTTCCATATAACTGATTATTAAAGTATTCGCTAATATACACATACAAGAATGCATTTTAGAATTATAACAAAAAATAATTCTAAATGTATGACAAGTACCTTTCCATACAGAAATGAATTATATAATACTAAAAAGGGTTTTGCTTGGAATAGAGAAAGCATAAGAAACAGATAGAATTCAGGTTTCTTCATTTAAGAATGAATTATTTATAAAGATTAACATATAATTTTATCTGACATTTAACTCCAATGGCTTTTACCTCTCTCCTCTCTCTGTCTCTACCTATCCATCTGTCTATCTATATATCTATCTCTAACTCTCTCTGCTTAGCTCCTCTCTCTTTCACACATTCACACACACACAAAATTTCAACTGGACTTTTTACTTAAAATTGTGTAATAGTTCATAGTTACATACAAAAAAAATAGTATTAATGACTAGACTAATTGAAAATGATGCACAGTCTAAATTTATTCTTATTCAAATGCCAGATCTCCATATAAGCTATTTGATCCTTATTATTTATTTGATAAGACATCTTGAATATTAGAGTTTATATTTGCTTGAGAAATAAATATGAGACAGAAATAATACTTTGAACTCAAAATATGGAATATCTTACATTAATATAAATTTCTCTAGCATCTTAGGTTACAGTTATGTATTCTTGATTATACAGATTTTGCATAAACATAATACATATAAAGAAGCTGAACTTTAAATATTTTATTTGTATTTCTTGGTGGAAAATCTGATAATGATCTAAATTTTCTTCCAAGATATTTGAGACATTGTTTACTCCAGTAATGAAATGGAAGTTCAGATATTTTAAGAATAAATGATGTCATTATTTTTCTTAATAGAAAACATTCATTTTCTTGTCAGTGTTAAATTATTAATATCTCATAGGAAAAGCTTTTATAATAAGCTTACAAACATTTTAGAACAGCTATAAAACCCTTTTATTTTGTTTGAAAATGTATTCATTCATTTTGCAATGTCCTTCAGGTAAATGCTTTGATATAAGAATGAACCATACAATATTTAAAAGAAGATTTCATTGGAATGGAGAAAGCATAGGATACTGATAGAATTCAGTTTTTCAGAAGTTTAATGCACATATTCAATTTTGCACATTGAGATGCACATAAAAATTTTAAAACATTACTAAAATTGACATTTTTAATAAAGTATTTGTGGCAAAGATTTTACTTCTTCAATATATGTGATTCTATACCACAGATTTATCTTTACAAATGATATAAAATTGTTTAATTTTCTCACAGATAGACTTGGTACCTATTGCTTGAAAATGTCTCATTTTTTGTTCACTTGCTCTTACCAGTGAACTTCCTAGTGCACACACTGAAAAATGCTGCATTAATGAAAAATATTGTGACCTAACTCCATCCTTCACATATCTTAATATTTCAAAGCACTTAAAATGCACAAAAGATTCCATGTTACTCGTACCTTTCGTGCCAGTTCAGACACATGGTACCTACGTGTTTGACGAAGTTATTATTTAATCTTCACAGCCAACAAAGGCGGTTTGGGCAGAGATTCTAAACCTAGGCACTTTATATATAGTGGAATTTTGTCTAATTAATCTTTTAAGCTTTGGTAGACTTGACTTTAATCACTTTAATACTTTTTTATAATTTTATTTATTTTTTTTACATTCCAGATTTTATTCCTCCCACCCCTGTCCACCCTCTGACTGCTCAACATCCCATACCTCCTTCCCACCCCAAGGATGTCCTTACCCCCACCCCTCAGCCCCCACTCCCCACCCCTTCTGACCTCTAAACTCCCTGGGGCCTCCAGTCTCTTGAGGGTTAGGTGCATCATCTCTGATTGAACACAGACCTGGAAGTTCTCTGCTGCATACGTGTGGGGGCCTCATACCATCTGGTGTATGCTTCCTGTTTGGTAGTCCAGGGTTTGATAGACCTCAGGGGTCCAGAATAATTGAAACTGCTGGTCCTCCTACAGGTTTCTTTCAGCCTTCCCTAATTCAAGCACAGGGGTCAGCTGCTTCTGTCCATTGATTGGGTCAAGATATCTGCATCTGACTCTTTCAGCTGCTTGTTGGGTCTTCCAGAGGGCTGTTATACTAGGTCCCTTTTTGTGAGTGCTCCATAGCTTCAGTTATAGTGTCAGGACTTGGGACCTCCCCTTGAGCTGGATCCCACTTTGGGCCTGTTGCTCGACCTTCTTTTCCTCAGGCTCCTCTCCATTTCCATCCCTGTAGTTCTTTCAGTCAGGAACAGTTATGGGGCAGAGTTTTGACGGTGAGATGGTAACTCCCTCCCTCACTTAATGTCCTGTCTTCCTGTTGGAGGTGGGCTCTACAAGTTCCCTCTCCCTACTGTTGGGCATTTCATCTAAGGTCCCTCTCTTTGATTCCCAAGAGTCTCTCACCTCCCAGGTCTCTGTTGCATTCTGGAGGGTCCCCCCAATCTTCTTCCTGCTGAGGTTGCCTGTTTCATTTCTTTCTTTCTGATGGCCCTCAGGGCTTCAGTCCTTTTCTCTCAAAGAATACCAGATCCGGTTCACCTCTCCCTCCTTACTCCTGCCCACACTTTCCCTCCCAGACCCCTCCCTCGCTCGCACCTCAATTGTGATTGTTTTGTTCTTCTCAAGTGTGACTGAGGCATCCTCACTTGGATCCTTCAGCTTGTTGAACTTTTCTGGTTCTGTGGACTGTATCTTTTTGTATTCTGTACTCTTTCTTTCTTTCTTTCTTTCTTTCTTTCTTTCTTTCTTTCTTTCTTTCTTTCTTTCTTTCTTTTGTGGCTAATATCCACTTATTAGTGAGTACATACCATGCATGTCCTTTTGGGTCTGAGTTACCTCTTTTAGGATGATATTTTCTAGTTCCAACCATTTGCCTGCAAAATTCAGGATGTCCTCATTGTAGTAATCCACTGTGTAAATATACCACATTTTCTGTATTCATTCTTCTGTTGTTCGATATCTGGGTTGTTTCCACCTTGTGGCTATCACAAATAAGGCCGGTATTAACATAGTGGAAAACGTGCTCCTGTGTCATGGTGAGGCATCTTTTGAGTATATTCCTAAGAGTAGTATATCTGGATCTTCAGGTATATCTGTTTCCAATTTTCTGAGGAACCTCCAGATTGATTTCCAGAGTGGTTGTACCAGTTTACAATCCCACCAGCAACGGAGGAGTGTTCCTCTTTCTCCACATCCTTGCCAACATGTGTTGTCACCTGAGGTTTTGATCTTAGCCATTCTGATTGGTGTAACGTGGAATCTCAGGATCATTTTGATTTGCATTTCTCTGATCACTAAGGACTTTGAACCTTTCTTATACAATCACAAAGGGTCTGAAAGTACATCGGAAACAATCAGACTAATCTTTGATTAACTGCTTTTAGGAAGCAGCCATGGGGTCCTTCCTAGTACTTGTGTGCAGCTTGGGTTCAGCTGCAGGTCATGTTCTCAGACTTTGGTTGTTGTTGTTTCTTTCTGTCTTTTAAAGTGGAGGCTAGTCCCAAGATGAAATAAGTTTGTCCTCTCAGTTGAATCCTATAGTTAGTTGCTTCTAATTATCATTCATGTTAACATTATTGTTTCTTAGAAAGTATTAGTTCTATAGGGCCACATTAATATTTGAGAATATAAGCTATACCCTTTTCTGTCCAGAAAGTGCTATTCATACATACATGCACATAAACAATGACACACATAAATAGAATAAATAAGTCTTAAAAATAAAGTTCTTAGTTCATCAAGATAAACAAGACTCAGAAAATTGTATTTATATATTTGTTCACATATATGTGCAATAATACCTAAAAAAGCAGACTTGAATTTGCTAGGGGCTGTTGGTGGAGGTATGGGGTGGGTCCAAGGGAGGATAGAGTTGGCAAGAAAAATTTGAGAAAGTACATGTAATTGTATGTAAATATTAATATGTAATTATTGTTTTATGTGGCTCTGGAAATTATAATTTCTTGTTCATTATTTTCTGGTTAACATACAAATTAACGAGTGCCATCATGACACTTATATAACATATATAACAATATGCCATATATTCAAGCACATAAAAGTTACACGTTGCTCATGTTCACCACTCAAAACTTTTACTCTTCCCAACTTCCTTCAGTCACTAAATTCCTTTCTTCTCCAAGTACATCTCTGAGATACCATGGTCACACCTGTGTGAGTTAGTGTGTGTGTGTGTGTATGTGTGTGTGTGTGTGTGTGTGTGTGTGTACATGTCCTTATGTAAGTGTGTGTGTGTGTGTTTGTGTGTGTGTGTATTTTTACACATATATACAAAATGTTGCTGTGATACATAAGATTTGGTTTTCCTTTTCCCATATTATATTCTCTGCCCATTATAGGACTTCTTTGCTTTCATATGTATTTATTTAGTCTAGATTTCACAAAATGTGAGGTATTTGTTTTTTGAGCCTGATTTATTTTACTTCCGCCAATACATCCCAGGTCTAATCATTTCCTTGCAAGTGACACAATTTGATTCTTCTTCAGGACTTCATAACACTCTGTGTGTGTGTGTGTGTGTGTGTGTGTGTGTGTGTGTATGTGTGTATATGTGTGTGTAAATATAATGATCTTCTTATCTATTCATCTCGTAATGGGTATTTACTATAATTCCATGCTCAGTCTTTTTGTAAATAACAAATCAAAAGCAAGTGACTGTAAATATCCCTGGGAATGCTATCTCAGATTACTTTAGTTATCTACCTAAGAATGGGACATCAGGATCACATTTTACTCATATTTGAAGTAACATTACACTGTGACTGTGTACATACATACCTAGTACATACCTACAAGTAGTATGTAAAGTTTCCGCCTTCTCAACTACGATGTAAAATTTTCCCTTAGTGTTCTTGATAATACCCCATAATGCCTGACATGTGGCAAAATGGCAGTTCTTCTTCAATTTGTAGTTGTAACTACAGTTTCCTGCACATTGGGCATATACTTTATCACCAAACTCATCCCTAGCTAAAGTACATTGCTTTTAAATATAACCACTAAATTAAATGTAAAAAAATATAAATTGTAATCTCACAGTGAGAGTTTGACTACTCCCAGTATAGATCACTGTAACAGATAACCTACAAAAATTGAGAAAATGGTTAAAACATCAACATTTCTTTGGTTTCAAAAGCACATGTGCAGAAAACCTTACTACTACGTAATTCCTTTTTTTTTAAGCTTCATATTGCTAACAATGAGAACAAATGTTCCATTTCATATTGTTGGCTGACATTTTAAGACTTTTAAAATAAAACTGGTTGTTACAGTAGGGTTTTAATGGGATATTTAGTTCAATTAATCTTACATATCTGAACTACTAGAGAGAATTCAAATTCTCTATGCTTCTTTTTAAAAAGAACTAAAAACATTCAAGAATCTATTTTTAAAAGTATATTCTATGTCAGAGCTTAGATTTATGTGTGCTGCATCTATGAAGGTTTAAAAACTACATATTACAAAATGCTTCTCCTAAATATATAATTACCTGTTTTTTACATTTGTTTAAGTGTAAGTGAACTGATTCCCACTTTCAAAGCAAATCAAAGAAATACTATGATTAAAATAAAGTGTGTGATTTTGTAAATCCTTCTTCATAAATTTCAGATTTTTCTGAATTTCTAAATTAGTAATTACTCCCTACTGACAATTTATAAACTACTTTTGTTGTGCCCACTCAGCATTCCCAAACCCGGTCTTTATTTACAAGCTCCATGGGCCACACCATTGTCAGTGATGCAGCAGGACAGCAGGGTGAAGCCCGGAGGCCAGTTTCAAGCAAAGAGCATACAAGCAAATTAGCAAACAAGCAAGAGGGTTTCTAGTCTGGCATACATATGATGGGGGGGCGCGCTACTACATGATTTTGTTGCCCTTCAAACTAATTGACTAGTGCTGGGAGCCAACCATAAACTTAATTTCTGCTTTCCTTCTGAGTGGTGGTTGTTAGGAAGTGAAGTGCCAGGGGCAGACTTGTAACCTGGAAGCTCTCAAGTTTGCTGGGCAGTAACCTGGAAACCGGTTCTAGATGCGGCTTCTTGGTAAATTCGAGTTCAATCTTAATTCAGGTTCTCTAAGAAGGAATCTGAACCCAACCAAGATCTGGCCTCTCATTTTCACCTCCAAAAAACCATAGGACTTTAGCACTCTGTTCCAGAGATATCTTGGTAAATATGATAGTTTTTGATGAGATAGACAATATACATAAGAGTTTAACAATCTAACAATCACGTAATTGCATCATAACGCAACTTCTATTCAGTTCCTTAATTCTCTTGATATAATGCAATCTTTAAGTAAACACTAACCTAAGAGCAGCCTCTGCTGGCAAACGCAGGCTGAGCTGCAAACATTTTTCTTCTATCCTTACCGTGTCATTTGGCCGCTCCGTATTAGCAAGTATATTTAGGAAGGGATTTTGTCATTTATATTACATGTGGTGACACTTTGTAAAGTCCGATTCTCCCCAATGAAATTAAAGCTTCTGATACATTTGTTTAGGACAACCAAACCAGAAAATCTACATCAGATAATTCAATTCTCAGCTTTGTGGTCAACATGTCGTATAGAACAGGCAATGAATTGAGGTTAAGATGATTCCTTAGACATTTGACTGAGAGGATTGTGTATGAAAACTACTCTAAAATCAAAGAAACTCTATTTACTAGCAGTTATTTATTTTCCAGATGGTTTTACTGTAAGGAGCAGAATGGATATGATCAGTGATTTTTTTTCCTTTAAGATAAACATAATTGGCAGTGAGACTTTATACAAAAAAAAAAAAAAGTAATAACATGAGGCTTCTGTATTTGAAGTCTATAAAAGAAATGCGCCTGCAGGCAGTGTTCCAAAGTCATCATTATTAAATGCTCACTCAACCTTTAAGAGTAATGTCACATGTTACTAAAGCATGGACAACACTGAACATACTATACATATTAATAGCAAATTTCAACATTATTGGACACTTTGAATCCACAGGCACTGTGTGCACTACTTACCTTTGCAGGTGATAACTATTTAAGCATTCTACTTCAATGGAAAAAATAAAAATTTAGGTTCTGATTTGTCCTCTATATTTCAGCAGAGAATCTTTCGAAGAACAGAACTCTCTGTAATATAATTCTAACTTTTTGTTATGAATTTTCTGCAGACCTCTAACAGCCATGTTTATCTAATATGTGTTTTCCTACTATAGACCTTCATCCTTCTCTGTGTATAGTAATCATAGTTGAACAGTATTTGGTTCACATATACCAAATGACAAAAATGCAGAAGTACATTTAACATTCTAACAGGGTAAATGTTGGTAATTATACACCATTTATTGCATATATTGTTTCATTTAATCCTCTATAGTATGCATAATATGATTTTTAGATTAAATGGAGGCATAGTAATTTGTTAGAGGACACATAGCCAACATGGAATAAAGCCAGGATCTGAATGCTGGGTGCCATGTCCTTTCCCATTTGCTTTTCTGCAATTTTGATAATGAAGTTTCCTGTAAAAGGCCAGTGCAATGCCTGAATTATGGAAAAGTATACTACAAAGAGAAATCCTGAACTTGACTTCCAAAGGTATCTCAATATACTCATTGTGCATTTGCTTAAAACATGAGAAATTAATGTTTGGTGTTCTTGTAACTAATAAGTTAAGCAGAACATATGAAATGTTTGTCTAAGTCTGCCTTAGTTTGCATCGTAACTGAAGTCCTTGCCTTCCTCAAAGACTCTCTCCTGTTCGCATTCCCACCTGCAACAGTCCACCTGAAAACTCTTCTATCTCTTTGTCCCAGGAATACCTGATCCATGCGTTTCACATATACATCTTTGTTACTTATTTTTCTGGGACTGTGGGTTGTATCATGAGTATAATGTAAATAACAACCAGTATCTGCGTGTAAGTGAGTAAATATCATGTTTATCTTTCTCACTCAGGATTATCTGTTTCTAGTTCCATCCATTTGGATGCAAATTTCATGATTGTTACCTTCCCTCTTCACTTCAGTCATTAGACTTCTGGCAGCCTCTGCTTAGGGGCTAACACCTGGGAGCTAAGAGAGACGCTCTCTGTTGACTTTGTTTGTCTTTGAAGAAGCCGCCTGAGCACGCCCATCACCTGAGCATGCCCACTGCCTGAGTACACCAGCCGCCTGAAGATCCTCTGAACCTGGGGATTTTGGCACCTGAAGTTTCTTTACAGTATAATCTAAAGACTTGGTTTCGGTTTCTCTTGTAACTATAAAAACCCTGGCTTATTCTAAGTAAAGTGGAGCCTTGATTGGGACGCAGCTTGGCTTCATGTTTTCTCTTTGCATTTCAAACCCTCTATTTCAGGTCCTTTGTTCCCTCCTGGCTGAGAGAACCCCGTTCGTGAAACTGTGGGCAGTTTCACATGATATCTATTTTTAACATCTGAGTAATACTTTATTGTATAAATTACCATATTATCTTTATTCATTCTTCAGTTATGGAACTTCTAAGCTGTTTCCAGCTTCTGACTATTATGAATAAAGCTTCTATGAACATAATTGAGCAAGTGTCTTTATGGTAAGGTAGAGTTTCCCTTGTGTATACGCCCAGGAATGGTATAGCTGGGTCTTGAAGTTGATTGATTTCCTGTTTTCTGAGGAACTAACACATGGATTTCTATAGTGGTTGTATTTCTTTAGGAATTATAGGGCTGTTTAGATCATTTATCTGATCCTGATTTAACTCTGGTACCTGGTACCTGACTAGACAATTGTCCATTTCATTCAGATTTTCCAGTTTTGTTGAGTATAGGCTTTTGTAATAGGCTCTGATGATTTTTTGGATTTCCTCAGATTCCGTTGTTATGTCTCCCTTTTCATTTCTGATTTTGTTGATTTGGATACTGTCTATGTGCCCTCTGGTTAGTTTAGCTAAGGGTTTGTCTATCTTGTAGATTTTCTCAAATAACCAGCTCCTGATTTGGTTGAGTCTTTGTATAGTTCTTTTTGTTTCTACTTGGTTAAATTTTCACTCCCACAAGCAATGGAGGAGTGTTCGGCTTGCTCTGTCTATATGTTTGTGGTAGAGTGTCAGTAATTGTCACCTACTTAGGTTAGATAAAAGCACAAGTAAGCTTTTGTAAAAGCATCCATATCTTTCCAGGTACATGGAAAGAGACAAAAGTTTAGTTCAAAGAGAGTAACTTGAGATAATGCTTATAAAAATATAACGGGAAGACCTATTTATGTGTTCTTTGTTTCTCAAGGCCATGTATAGATTCTGTATGTACTTGTGTATTGTCTTTGAGTTGGGCAAACTTTGATAAAGCATCTTCAAGGAACAAGGCTATCACAAAAGTGCAGTATGATATATTTCTAATGCAGCAGCTCTCAACCTGAGGATGAAAAAAAAAAAGATCCTTTCATATCGGGGTCACCAAGGACCACTGGAAAACACAGATATTTACATTACAATTACTAACATTAACAAAATTATAGTTATGAAGTAGCAACAACATAATTTTATAGTTGAGGGTTAGTACAACATGAGGAACTGTTTTAAAGGGTCACAGCATTAGGAAGGTTTTGGACTACTCACTGCTCTACAGTCACCCATACAGGATTCATTGGTCAGGTGGTTTGCTGTTTCTCGTTTTAGGTTTTGGTTGTTATCTTGTTGGATTTTTTTTTAAGGGAGGACTTCATTCAGTAACCTAGTCTTACTGTCTCCCAAGCAGTGGAATTTCAGTTGTGAATCTTCACGCAGCCAGCTCCATAAACCAGCTTCTCCACATACACTGTCTTTCCAGGGTCAGTGCTTTTTCAGGTAGAGCTTATCCCATGCTATAGTCTACACTTCATCGTCCCTACTGATACAAAGCTTTGTAGCACCTGCCAATGGACCCATTTTTTTTTCCTGCTTGCAATGTTTAGACAATTCACTTTTAAAAATTATTTTATGCTTTGAGGTGATTATATAACTGCATCATTTCTGCCCCGCTTTGCTGTCTTTCAAACTAGTGACCTCTAATGTGTTGAACATACACACTTGTATATGAGTGTATGTGTATTCTAAAGTACATAAATAAAACCTCCTCAGACTGTACAGTGTTATTTGTACATGGTTTTAAGGCTCACCATTATTGAATAGCCGAATGGTATGTTCTTCCTTCGGGGAGACTGTTTCTGTAACTCTCAGCATTCCTTGACGGCCTGCAATTCTTTGTATAGGTCTGAGGTCTCCTGAGATTTCCCTTGTCCAAGTTAGCACATCTATAGATGTCTTACTTGTTCTCACTTAGACTGTATCTCAGTAGTGATATAATTACTTTCTTACAAAAAAAAATCAACACCTATGATATAATTGTCTCTGCAGAGTTCCTATTAATATATATTTTTTCCTTAAAGACTCAGTTTATACATTATATTTGAGTCAGCATTTAAAAACAACATAAGATTATACAGTGAAATATTTTAATGCAATGATTTTATTTTGGGGTAATTCATTTTATTGTTTTAAATTATAGTGAAAGTATACTGTTTCTCCATTTCTTTCCTCCCTTCAACTTCTCCCATACATTTCTTTGCTCTCGTGTAAATTTATTCCTCTTTTCCTTTAGTAGTTGTTTAATATATGTATATTCTTATTCCTGATTTGTTTGCTAATACTTATGATTTATGTTCCAAAATGTTCAAAACATATTTAATGTTTTCAAAGTAATCATCTTTTCTTTCCACATTCTTTTGGTAAGTGATAACTATCTCTAAATACCATCAAACTCTTTCCCTGAAACATTTAATTGTTCATCTTCAGATCACTGATGCGCCAGTGTGTCGTCTATGACAAAATACCCACTCACTCACTGTATCAAAATAAAATCTCTGAGCAGTAATTTACTGACATAGCTCTTCCCATTTATGGATTCTGAAAATATCTCATTAACAGTTTCACAAATTACCACAATAACTTATGCTGACATACTCATTTATTCTCATTTATGAATAAATCTTGTTGACAAGCCTAATGAAATATTACAAGGAATCCCAGCCTTTGATATGGATCAGATGTCATCAGAAAACCTAAAAATTTGTGTTATTTCTTTTTTTAACAAAAATTCTTCACTACAAAGAAAATGAAGTTCTACATTGCATCAAGTTTGCCCAAGAATCGCAGTGTACACTGATGCATGACATAATGTGGTGATGTTCTCACTCCCATTCATCTAGGATCGCAAACCACCACTTGCCAAACATTGTGTGTGAGAAACAGCCCTGTGATACTGGATCTCTCTTTACAATACCATTTTGTGACTTGTTAAGTAAGATGGGCGGTTGTTACTCCCAATGACTGCATTGACGTAGAGAGAAAAAAAAAATTAAGTGTATAAAATTATTTTGGAATCAATCCAAATATTTTATATAGAAGAGAGTAGAAATTATCTAAAGTGACACAGTGACTGATAGAACAATATAAGCTGTAGTCACTAACATTTAGACCATGGAACTTATAAAAGAAAGTATTTGGCTTATTGACACTTTCAAAGGGTAAGGCCATGACTATCATGGTGATCCGAAGGCAGCAGAAGAACTGCCCTACACTTGGCAAAGCTTGAGCAGAGCAGACCTCAAAGCTCACCCCCACAATGACACAGGTGCTCCAATGAGGTCAACCTACTGCAAAAAACACAACACTTCCTAGCGATGCTACTCTCTATGCATTTAAACACACGAGTCTATGAGGGCCAGACCTATTCACACTACTACCGGGACCATAACCCCTTCTTTCTCTCTTTGATAACGAGTTGTTCGGAGTAGAAAGCTTTCCCCCATACTTCTCTCCTTACTTCATAGCAGGGCCTCAGAAGTGGAGTCAGATCATCATCGACTGAAACATCTGAAATTGATTTATTATTACTTTCTCATGTAACTTGTAGCAGGGACAGAAACCCGACTCGGTGATATGCACGTGTGTAGAACCATTAAATATTATCCCATAAATATTTAAAATTGTTATGTATGTATTAAAATTGATCTTGATATATTATCAGAGATATCAAGAATAAATAATAAATGATAATTATAATTAAATAGTATAATAAAATTTATGCATATATAATATTAATTTTCTTTGCTCAAGTTATTTAGTATATAATAGAGTATTTTTAGATGATAATGGACTATGGACAAATACAATCCTGAAAAACAAATTGTAAGTTGAGAAGGTTACTATGGATATTCTGTATTAAGAATTTTGCATTACGCTGGTTTTTTTTTCTTTTCTTTTTTTTCACTGTTCTATAGCCCACTCTATTTTATTTTATTTTTTTATTAGATATTTTCTTTATTTACATTTCAAATGTTCTCCTCTTTCCTGGTTTCCCCTCCAAAAACACCCTATTCCCTCTCCCCCCGCTGCTCACCAACCCACCCTCTCCCCCTTCCTGTCCCTGGCATTCCCCTACACTGGGGCATAGAGCCTTCACAGGACCAAAGGCCTTTTTCTCCCACTGATAACCTACCAGGCCATCCTCTGCTACGTATGCAACTGGAGCCATGAGTCCCACCATGTGTACTCTTTGGTTGGTGGTATAGTCCTTTGGAGCTCTGGGGGTACTGGTTAGTTCATATTGCAGCTCCTATGGGGCTGCAAAACCCTTCAGCTCCTTGGGTCCTTTCTCTAGCTTCTCCATTGGGGACCCTGTGCTCAGTTCAATGGATGGCTGTGAGCCTCATCTTCTGTATCAATTGGGCACTGTCAGAGCCTCTCAGGAGACAGCGATCTCAGGCTCCTGTCAGCCAGCACTTGCACAATATGTGACTGGGTTTGGAGATCTCCCTCTCTTCATTCACTTTCCATTGGAAATGTCTTACCCTCAGAATTTGTTTAGGTATTATCCCTAACATGAACTATGTCTGGAATAAAAATTCATGATGTTAATTTCTTTTGCTTTCTATTACAAACTAAAGTAAACATTGGTCCAATTATTCACTAATTCTCTTTGCTAAAAGGGAGGGAAAAATAACTAAAATTAAACAACAAGAAAATGTAATTCCCCTTTGTTTTTATCCTAGGACACACAACAAAATAATTCCTGACATTTAGTAGGCCTTCGAGAAAGAATGAATGAGTAAATTAGCAAAGTTTTATTAATCCTTGGTATATAAAAAACTATTTCCTAGAACAGAGGGCAGATCATAGTACCAAAAGTTATATATTTCATGTCATTTTTTTCTTTTCTTCATTAGATTTTTTTTATCTACAATTTAAATATTATCCCTTTTCCTGGTTTCCCCTCTGAAAATCCCCTATCATATTCCCCCTCCTCCTGTTCACCAACCCACCTACTCCTGCTTCCCTGTCCTGGCATTCCTCTACAATGGGGCATTGAGCCTTCTCAGGACCAGGGGCCTCTCTTCCCATTGATATCCTTTTCACTTCCTCTTAGACTTGAAAAAGAAAACAAGGCTGGGTGGTGGTGGCACATGCCTTTAATCCCAGCGCTTCGGAGGCAGAGGCAGGCAGATTTCTGAGTTCAAGGCCAGCCTGATCTACAGAGTGAGTTCCAGGACAGCCAGGGCTATACAGAGAAACCCTGTCTTGAAAAACAAAACAAACAAACAAAACAAACAAACAAACAAAAAAGAAAACAACATTTTGTAAATGGAAATGTTGCTTTACAAATGTGTTAATTCTATGGCCACCATCTTAAAGGAAGTGTGACTTCATAGTTCTTCCTCTATTCCAAGGAAAAAATAAGAACAAAGGTGATATAAACTAGAAATGATTTACTATTTTTTACCAGAGGAAAAATAAGGCACAGAAATTGAAAATGAGGATGCTTAGTCATTTGATTAAGTGTAATTACTATCAGCTGTGAATTTCATTGTAAATACATTATCATAGAGATTTTCATAAAGCAGACTCATGAGCATTACTCCAATGGAAAGGTAACATTTATGACTGAACTTTAGTATTCCATATCTTTGTTAAACTTCTTTAAATTCTTTCATTAAAAATCTTGAGAGGAGAAAGAATTCGATTGGCTCAGAATTTGGGGAAAGAATGGTGAATTTGCCCTTATGCACATCAAAAACTGTTAAATATGTAGTTTTCATCTTTTTAAACACCCCCCCAAATATTCTCCATATATAGATTCTCAATATATAGAAACAATAACAACAAGAAATGTTAAAGTGAAGTCCTAGACCATCATCTAGGTGATGGTGGAAGGGAGAGGAGCGACTAAAGAAATTAATAATTGGAATCCAAATAGGAGAAATGATGTGAGGCAAACCAGGATGAGACATCTGTCTAACTACTGGTTGCCACGGTCAATTCAGCTGATCAGGCTAGTTAAGTGCATTTCCTCCTCCATGCTCACTGCTCAAGTGCTCTGCTTGGGCAAAGAGGATCGATCACCTTCTAGGACTAGAGAAGGACCAGCCTTTAGTCAAATGTATATAAGCAGCTGTACTCTCCTGCTAGAACCTCCAAACAAGTTCTCAGACAAGTACAGTTACACTGAAGGCAGAATAACAGCAAGTCTAATGAATTTAAGAAGGAGAAAATAAAAAGCAAAAGCTAGATTATTCCAACATATTTTAGAGACTAATGACAGAAAACTGTGTTTATTTGAACACAAGTACTCAGTATACCTACTTGTACAATTTTCTTATAGAAAATGGGTATTATATGCACATATGTATGTAAGTGGATTGTGTACATTTCCCCCTACAGACTTTTGGACTGTAGAAGACAGCAGCACAAAGTTTTGAAATTGAAACAAGTTTAGTTAAATCAATAAAATAAATCTAACTTGAAGATCGGTCGATTGTGTGTGTTCTACTTTTAACACTTGTACTTAAAATTACAGAGAATACTGAAAGTGAATTCAGTATTAGGTAGAATTTATGGAAAAGTTTTAAGGATAATTAAGTCAAAAATTGAGAAAAGAACCCCCACACCACCACACACACGCAAACACTCACATATAGAGACATACAGGAACTTGTATAACATCTTGGGGCAACAGAATCTGTATTACTATCTTTTGTACCTGTAAAAAGCTGGCTCCTTGTAGTCTGAGCATGGATGTCCTTTTTTTTTTCTACTAAGAGGCAGAGATAATTTGTTCTATTCAAGCAACTGCATTTTGCAATAATGGCTTTACCAGTAGAATTGAAGAATTGCTCATCTAATTGAAATTTAGAATGCTGCAGATAGGCAGAAAATAATTGCCTATGATATACACTAGCCAGGCTCTGGGAATAGCATCCATATCGTTATGAAAAGTATTATGAAATTACCCAAGACCGTGAACATCAGAACACCCATTTTCATCTTATCTGCACCTCTCAGAGCTCTATAGGACACATAAATAGGAACAGAGTAAATAAGAACAGCAAGGTAATCCTCCCATTTTATTCAGCACTGGTGAGATCATACTGTGTCTAGGCCCTTATCCCAGAACTTAAGATAGAGGAATTGAGCTTAAAACGAAGTAAAATAAATAGTTGAAATCGCAAAGTTAGAATTCTGTTAAGGGTTAAAATAGTTTTTATTTCTTAGACCAGGGAAAATCTGGTAAAAAAAATACATTATTATCATTTTTTCCAATAAGAATTATTCCACAGATTATAGAGATGACTGTTTTTCAAGTTTTGTTTAAGCTATAATAGAGAAAATTAATTTTAGTAGCAAAACCAAGAAAAGCGGAAAGAAGCCTTTGATAACAGAAATGGTTCTTCAACATTAAATGGGTTCCCAAAAGACTTTAGAACATTGCAAATGTGGGAATCTTAAAAATAGAATTTCAAATATATAAGCCTTGGAGGTCACGCAAAGGACAGGATGACCTTTTAAGATGATTTCCATGGCTGCAATTCAATGTCTGTATTACAAGGGACGACAGAGTGTTCATTATTCAGCTTAAAGTGGTTGTGTAGCTAAGAGAAGCAAAAATCAGTGAGAAACATGCACAAGTGCACTGGTCTTGCTTCAAAATAGAATGTAATTTGATTGTCCAAAGGATTCCTTTGTGTAAATGTGATAGAAGTGGATTTCCCCCATTTATTTACTTGTGCCTTAATTATTAATATTGGAAATTGAACTCAGAGTCACACACTAGCTTTAACATTGACTTGTGCACTTCGCTTCAATTCGTTGTTTTATTTGTATTTTACATATACTCACATATATGTACATGAGTAAGTATCCATTGATAAATTCTTTAGAAACAAACAATAGAAAATAGTTGCTCCTGACATTTTTTTCGGCCAAACATATTCTTGATTATTGATATGGAATAGTGTGCATTATTAGCAAAATAAACAATGAAAAAATAAGGGAGGTATTAGACTATACGGTTCTCTGGTTATTGACTTCCATATGCATGGGTCCAACAAAGTGGTTTATTTAAAAACAAATTTATAAGTCAAATCCTTAGTGAACTCTGAGTGAGTTAGTGTGAGTTTAATCTGGAAGCATGTTTCTATTATGATTTTAGTTGAATTATTTTGTGCAAGTTGTACGATAATTAAAATACCTGAAATGAGTTGGCTGGAGGCTTTAGTCCAGGCTTATATATACATTTTTCTCATGGCTATTAAAAGTTGTGAAAATCATCACAGAGGAATCATATGTAATCAAAACAATTCTTTAAGTCCCCTGAAATCACTCATATGTTAAGGCTTACCAAATCTTGCAGAGTAATGTAAGTGTCCCTATCTACAACCTAAAAATTACTTAGATAATTTAAGGCTCAGATGATTGAAGACCGTTTCGACTGCAAAGCATTAGTATTCTGATATTTTCTCAAACTATGAAGCTTTTGTATGTCAAAAGAAATAGGCCACATAACAAAATTATGAAATTTGAAATGAGAAAAAAATATTTGCAAGCATACATTAGATGAGGGGTGGATATGATTTAAAATTCTTATATGTTGAAAGTTATCCCTGAAATTGATAGCATTAGAAAATGATTCCTTTAAGATGTGATTAAACTATGAGGGATCTATAGTTATCCAACATTATTATGTTTATAAAGGAGACCTTACAGTGGTGAATATCCTGATAATCTTCCAACATATGGGAAGATAGTAGAAAGTTCAGTCAGATATACAGTCCTCTGGTGCACTTGATTTTGATTCCCTGGACTCCAGAAACAGGTAAAGAAAAATGGAGAACACTGAGCGAAATAGGTCAGGCAAGTAGTACTAGAGCCTATTTAGTTGGAACCACAAAGGTTAATCCTTACATGGGGAAAATTGGCTGTTATTTGAGAATGGAAAAGTGGAGAAAAGATCAATGAAATTTTTCAAAAGAATTTCTGGGGTGTCATTGCACACTGGGGTAGAAAAGCCCAGGATATCTATAGTAATCCTAAAGAATAGAAAGACTGATGGTGGTATCATCATTTTCAATATTACATTGTACTGTAGAGCTATAGTAGTAAAAACGTGCTATTAGCACAAAATTGAACATGTTGATCAATGGAACAGAATTGAAGACCTGAAAGTAGTCCAAAACTTCTGTACAACTGATTTTGACAAAGAATACAGAGTACACACCAGATAAAAGATGGTGCTGGTCCAATGAAATCCAGAGGTACACTCTGGATAAAGATGGAATGTTACCAAATGGTGCTGGGCAAATGTGATGGCCCTAAGGAGAACAAGATGGCTCCATGAAAACCAGTCCATACAAATCACCTGAGGAAACCTCAATGCCAAAAGAACCAAAGACGTTAGCATAAAACCAGATACAGTGAACCTGATAGAAGAGAAAGTGATGAATCATCTTAAATTCAGAGGCACATGTAAAGATTTTCTGAACCAATAGCACAGGCATTAAGAAGATAATCAATAAAGAAATGACTAATACTTTAAAGAGATCAATGTGCTTAATCCCATTCACAAACTATACTTGTGTCAAAATATTATATGGAATCCTATTAAATATCTAGTTTTAAGTTTTATGTACTATTTAAAAATAAATTGAAATTTGCAGAAGATACTATGGTACTATAAGTAATTGTTAGAGTTATTCTGAAAAAGAAAAAGAAAAAAAAGAAAAACAAACCTGAGAACTTTGAATCCACCAGAATTCAACAAACAAATGGTGCTGTGTTGATTTGCTCTCCTGACAACTCTCCTTGGATATGATAATGACTTCCCTGTCATAAGACACAGCATGCTGTCTGTTCCACCACTGCTAAAGTAATTAGCAGATGGCAATCTCCATTTGTAGAAGCTCAATGGGTTTGATTGGAAAAGCCTAGTGTCAGTTTCCAAGGAAGTCCTGGCATAAGTGACTAAGTGACGCTACAGTGGGTGATTATTAATCTTAACTGTCAACTTAACTGGATCAGGAGACAATCAAAGGCTCACTCTTGTGAGGGACTTTCTTGATCAGATTATTTGATTTGGGAAGATCCATCCCAAACATAGGGCAGGACTTCTGTTGGTAACCTATAAAAGGCCATGTGAAAAACAAAGCTTTGATTTTTTTTTTATCTCTCTTTAACCTTCATTCTTCTGGAAGATCGTTAGTCTTATGACTACCATAGTTACATTAGAGCCATATTTTTTCAACTTCAACTGTACACTGAAGAATAGCAGCTCCCCAAGAAACCTCCAGACTTGCTTTGCCATACTGAGACTTCTATCATTACGGACTGAGAAACTACGTGATTCATGATCTTTGTGGTATGGATCCAGCCATTAGTGGACTACCAAGTGGATACCACATACATAAGCCAATCTAATAAATAAATCTCCTACACTAGTTATCTTCTCTCTCTCTCTCTCTCTCTCTCTCTCTCTCTCTCTCTCTCTCTCTTCTTCTCTCTCTCTCTTCACACACGTATACACACATACACGTACCATACCACACACACCAACAACAAAATGTCATGGTCTCAATTTTTCAATAAAAATACACAGACTAACATAATTATACAGATTAACATAATTGATGGAAAACAGGATCCATTCTTCTGATGCATGAAGAAACAGTTTGACATCAAGGATAAAAATCACCTCCACCCCTGGGTAAAAGGATAGAATAAATATTTCCAAACAAATAGACCTATGAAGCAAGCTGGTATTGCAGTTTGAATATCAGACAAAATAGACTTCAAACCAAAACTAATCCAAAGAGATGGAGAATGTAATTAGATACTCATCTAAGGAAAAACCATCTGCCAATAGTGTATTGCAGTGTATCTATGCACCACAGGAAAGGACATACAAGTTAACAAAAGAAACACGATTACAAGTTAAGTGACATATTTATCCAGCATGCAGATACTAGAGGCTTCAATATCATACTCTAGGCCAATAGAAAAGTCATCCATAGAAAAACTAAAGAGACAAATACAAACCTACCTGAATTCATAAACAAATGCACTTAACAGATATTTACAGAACATTTTAAGGAAACACATATACACAAATATACCTTTTTCTTAGCACCTCATGGAACTTTTCCCCAAAGTGACCAAATACTTGAACACACAGAAATTCTGGACATAGAGAAAATTTGACTTAAAACTTTCCATCTTATTTATCTCACCAACACCAACTAAACTTACAAAGCAATACAACAGAAACAAGATAAAGCTTATAAGGACATTGAAAGTGACCAACTTGCTACTAAGTAAAAAATGGATCAAACAGAAATCAAGGAAGAAGTTAAAGACTTTGGATAATCAAATGAAATGGTATAACATACTCATCTCCCTGCCCAAAACTCAACTTCACGTGGTTATAAGATCTCAACAAATAGCCTGATGCACTGAATCTGATGAAAAAGCAAGAGAAGTGTTGCCTTGAACGCATTGGCACAGGAAATGACTTTATAAGTAGAACACTGTTTGTACAGATAATATAATATTTAACAATTGCAAACTCAAGAAACTGAAAAGCTTCTCAACAATAAAGGTCATCATGATTTGAACAATTTGACACAATACAGAATGGGAAATATTTTTTACGAACTACAGACCCAAAAGAGGGCTCATATACAAAATATATAATGGACTCAAAAATCTACATATCAAGAAAACAACACAACATAAAAATGTGCTATAGATCTAAACAGATAATTCTCAAAAGACAAAATTACAATGCCTGAAAAGAATGTAAAGAAATGTTCAACATCATTAGTTTTTATGGCAATGTAAAGAAACACTACCTTGAAATCCCATCAAAATGGTTAATATCAGTAAAATAAATGACAATTTCTATAGGCAAAGACATCAAGTAGGGGGAACATTCATCCATTCTAGTGGATTTGGAAACATACAAAGAGACCATGGTAATCTATGTGGAAGTTTCTGAGGAAGATGAAAATTGATCTACCTCAAGATCTAGCTTTATTACCCATTGGTATACACACAAAGAAGGCTTTATCCTATCAGAGACAGTTGTTTGATTATGTTAATAACAGCCAGACATTGAAAAGAAACTTGTATGTCCTTCAACAGATGAATGAACAAAAAGAATGTACATTCATAGAATGGAGTCTTACTTAGCCATTGAAAAGTAAATTCATGAAATTCAATATTTAATGGATGCTAAAACTAGAAAAAAAGTATCACCCTGAATGAGGTAAGCCAGATGCAGAAAGACAAATATGGTATGTATTCACTTACATGTGGATGTAATCTGTAAAGCCAATGATAAGTAAAATAGAATCTCTAGAACCACTGAGGTAAGGTATAGAATAAGGAACTAGATGGGGGCAGGTAGATTTTCCCATGAAAGGACAATAGAATATTTGTAAATGGACAAGGAATTTGCCACTAGAAAGGGAAGATCATGTGGGCAGTTAGAAGGGAAGAGAAGATGAAGGAAAGAGTATGGGAAGAAACAAATAAAATTAAGGAACATTTGACCAGGAGTATAAAAACCTAACATAGTAGAAGCTTCCCAAAGTACATAGATATATAAATGTGACCCTAAATAAAGTTTGCAAATAGTGTGGGAGAAAGAGCCCAAACTGGACTCTCTTGTCACCAAATGAAACATCTAATACCGGGAATAGGTTAAACCTAATTGAGTTATTGGTCTGAGAGGATCTCTGGGAATCTCCAAGCAACCCAGGCTGTTGTCAAAGCTGTTTAACCACAAACTTATGGGGAAGCCCTATTGTTGATGGCAACCTCTGCACAACTCATGAAACATGGAGAAGCTGAAGGGGTAACGATAGAGCCTTTACCTCAGGCTACAGGATGATACTCTATTTGTTACCAAAGGAGAATGGTAAACACAAACCCAGCTACAAGCTATTAAATTTACAATGATATTCATGTCCCATCTGTAAGATATGCTAGTACAATGATGGCACAGAGCTTGTGGGATTAACCAACCAATATCTGATTTGACTTAAAGCCCACTCCAGGAGATGAAACCCATGCCTGCTGTACCATGGGAAACTGAGGCCCTAAGACTAGATAATTCAGGGATCTATCCTGAACTATAATTATAGTACAAAAATACTATAATTCTTCTAAATAAATATAGCAATAAAAAGATTCCTAGCAACATTCTGCTATCTTCATAGATCAGTGCCTTGCTCATCCATCATCAGAGGAGTTTTCCTTAACATCAGATGAGAACAGATACAGAGAACCACAGCCAAGCAATATACAGAGTGAGAGACCTTGGAAAACTGAGTCTTAAACAATATTTCTCCACCAATTTCTTCCCTCAGGGATCAGCGAACCCTGTGGAAGTGGAATCAGAACTAGTTTAAGAGTCAGTGGTGGTAGAGGAAACCAAGGAAACAAGGTCTTCTAAATTGATATGATCACGGGACATAGGAACTAGAGACTAAGATTGCATGTATGTGTCTTTACCAGATGAGGTCCTCCAGCTGAAAGGAGAAGTGGACTCAAGTCTCTATCTCTAACCTAGAAGCTATTTCCATTTGATAACCACTGGCAAATGAAAACTTAGATTTTTTTTTTACAGGCTGTCTTTCTATGGAAACTACTCTTTTTTAAAAATTATTTTATTTATTTACATTCCAAATGTTGTACCTTCCTGGTACCCCCTCCCAGAGTTCTTCACCCCATCCCCCAAACTTTGTTTCAGAGAGGTTGCTCCCTTACCCACCTACCACCCTCTACCTCATCCTCACCAGCATCACCCTTTCGTGGGGCATTAAGCTCCTACAGGGCTAGGCTCATCTTCTCACACTGAAGCCAGACAAGGCAGTCCTCTGTTACATATGTGCAGAGGGCCACATACTAGCCCATGTATGCTCTTGGGTTGGTGGCTTAGTCTCTGGGAGCTCTGAGGGGTCTTGGTTAGTTGATAGTTGATACTCTCGTTCTTCCTAAGGGGTTGCAATCCCCTTCAGCCTCTTCAATCCTTCCCCTAACTCTTCCATAAGGGTCCCCCACCTCGGTCCAATGGTTGGATGTATCTGCATCTGTCTCAGTCAGCTGCTGGTAGAGCCTCTCAGAGGACTGCCATCCTAGACTCCTGTCTGTAAGTACAATGGATAGGCTGCATGCCCAGCAGTAGATGGCGAGTATAAAATGAACTCAGCATCATCTTTGAAGATTTCTTGTTTCACAATGTCAGTTTTTAAATTTTTAATTTTTAAATCTCTCTTATTTAACTCTACATGCCCCTTGTGTACATATTATGACTATTGCTTTAATATTTTTATGGGTTTCCTAAGTATGTGAATGAGTATCACTCTTTTCTGTTTTGTTTCTTTGTCTGACTCCTATGCCAGTGTGTTTGGTTTTATTTTATTATTATTCTTTGGAAGCCTGTTCGTTTGTTAATGAGAAATAGTAAAGTGGTAGATCTGATTGGGAGGGGAAATGAGGTCTAAGTAAAAGGGGTAGGGGGGAACCATAATCATGATATATTATATGAGAAAAACCTATTTTAATTAATTAGTTAATTAAGACTATGTGTAAAAAATGAAATACTGGAAGTAACTCATTAACTGCCCTTTTCAATGTACATTAGACACAAGTCAACTAGTTATTTTTTTAAAAAAGTTCATAAAAATACAATTATACAAAGAACACACTCCATAGATGTAATGGGTGGCATGCTAACTGCAGTAGAACATATCTTATTGTAAGCATGAAGTCTGCTACCATTTCTTCAGTGTCCTCACCCAAAACACAGGAAATCACAACTGCTGGTGGGTGACATGGCAAGTAGGTTGACTTTGATATGCACTTTATACAACATACATATATCAAGTTCTAAACTTTCAACGTTTTCTATTTCTATTTGCCAATTTCACTGCAATAATGTTCTTTTAGAAAGCATTAACATTTCTAACATATTGACATTAAGTCATTTATTAACTTTCGAACTTAGATGTGAAAATGATAAATAATTTTAAAATGAACCTGCATGACAATAAGGTGTAATGTTAATTATATGTAACTGTGCATATTATTAGTCCCTAATGAATTTATGAGCACTAAATGACTTTATAAAAGTGGAAATTCCCAATTCAGCTTGTGGTACATTGAACATGGTAAGTTTTGTACTTTCTGACTCTGAAATCAAAATTTGCCTATTTAACAATGTCAAACATTTTTTCTTTTGAAAGTCATAAAGAAGTTGTGGACACGTGTTTCAGTTCTTCAGTACTATTCTTTTGATGATCTACTCTCCCCAACATCTCTTGCATGGAGTGAAGAATATAGTTTATGACATGCAATGTTCATCACACAGAGAGAGATGATCAAAGCAATGACTGATTCGGTGTGATTTGTGTGATTTGTCTGTTCCTTCATTTGGTCATTCTTTGTTTTGATTCTCAGTTTTCTCATGTTGAGGGTCTGAAATATATGAATTTCCTGGCCTTAAGTTTCCATGATATTATATGTTTTTTTAAATCTTCTAATATGCTATATTTTATTTTAATGTTAAAAACACCAATGTTCTCTCCAGAAATCCACTTCTTTCTCAATCATACATAACAAGACACTATGGGGAGATTATGGTCATTGTTATTAACTTAATTTCTACCAGAATCTCAAATATTAGTGCAGATAACCAATTTTAAAGAATCTGAAAGTTTTTTTTTAATATAACTGGATAATATAGCACATTTTATACCTGCTAATAAATCAAATACCAAAGGGGAGTAATTTCCCATGGTGCCTGGCATACAGCAAGGAGCTGGTGGCCCCAAACATCATTCAGGTGTCTTTTATAAGCAAATAAGTCAAAGGAAGAAGAAAATTAAAATTTTATTTGCATCATCTTTCATAAGTTGCATCTTTTAGTGTCAATACAGGATATGTACCCGTTATTTACTCATAGGAGCAAGCCATCTATTAGGTTTTCAAAACACAAGAGCTAGTGGATCTCCAGTAAACTCTATCTCAAGATTATTCTTTTTAGTGCTTGCTTAATTTTCCAAAACTAATGCTATTGTTTTCTGTTCAATAGTTTGTTCCAGAATTCTGGCATCTACTGCACCACATTAAACATTCCTATATTCATGCTTGACTTATTCTATTTCATCTGAAAACAGCATAAGCAGTCTATTCTCCAATATGTCCATCAGTCCTGTAGTAAAGTCAGGGCTAGCACTGTCCCCCTGTTAGATATTTTTATGTTCTCCCCTTCTTAATATTTCTTACAACTATGTATCTTCCTAGATTGATCACACATAGTCTTCTTAGGAGTGATATAATTGGCTCAAGCTTTTGCTTGTAATTTATTGTCTTTAATTTATTCAGCATTTGGTGACTTTATGCTTCACCTTAATTTATAGCAATAAAGTCTTAAGCAAATCATTTCTTTTTAATATAAAGGTCATATCATGCTTTCATTCTTCCTTTCATTCGTTTGTAGGTCACAAGAAGTTCGAGTTACATGTTTTTGAAGAAACAGTTTCATCTGTTCCAAAGACAATCCATAACAGACATATCAGCATCAGCCATATGTCAAAAATGTCATTGATAAGCCTTAGATTATTGCTATAGAATTTAGTCAAAAGTTTGAGAACATACCAGGCCTTGTGTATTTGAATAAAATATACCTATATCACCATGAAAAATACCCAAAATCATAAAAGGATACTTCAGTTATGTTTCTTTAAAATATATTACACTGAAATAGAAGTAAAATTAAAGAAGTTACTACTGTAGAATCAGAAACAATTATCTATCAAGCAACTTTGGCTTGCTTTAAATATGATCTCACTGTGCAATTTGGCTGGCACAGAATTCATGATACTTTTGTTTCAGCCTTCTCGGTAGTGAGATTACTGGTGTGCCTGATTATATATATGTGTGTGTGCGTGTGCATGTGTGCCTGTGTGTGTGTGTGTATGTGTATACATACACACACAAATATATAACAAATATATATATATGGATATATATATATATATATATATATATTCACATTTGTGCCTGTGTTCAGTGTTCAGTATAAATTTTCTGTTCAGAAAGTAGGGAGGTGTGGCGATGCCTTAATCAGTAAAATGTCCACAAAGTTGGGAACTTTAGGTTATATTTTCATCAAAACCATATAAAGCTTAGTGTGACTTCACACATGAAACTCTAGCCTGGGGATAAGGACAGATTCTGGGAGCTAGTCAGCCAGCCTAGCCAATCAGTACGTTCCAAGTTCAGTAAGCAAACTTAAACTCAAATAAAAGGTAGAAAGAGGGATAGCAAGACACCATATATCATGTCTGCAATGTAGGGATTCACATTCATACTTCCATGCTAATGTGTGCTTACACACACACACACACACACAAATACACACACACACACATGAAACAATAAAACAAAAATGACCTAGTAAATTAAAGATTTTATTTAGTCACTCTTAAGATCTTATATATTATTAGCATAAGTGGTAATTATTGCAAATGCTCCCTTCAGAGGAATTTTGATCTAGCAACATGGCTGCTCTGATCACATACAAAGACCTGGGTTGGGGTCATCAGACTGGTATGCAGACACACCCTTAGTACATACTTTTAATCTCAAACAATGGGGATAAAGGTAGTTTGTAAAAGGAACCAGCCATTTTTTGAAAGTGATATATAATTGAGTGGCAGACAAAATGACAAATCAGAGAAAGATTTGACAGAACAGGTTATGCCCAACTCTCATGAGAAGAGAGGGGAAAGAGGAAACCCAAGATGGTGCAGTGCAGAGGGAGGAAGGAGAGAGGCCTTTTTACCAGGGGAGTTTTATAGAGACAGATTTAAAAGAGAACTTAGACACAGATAAAGACAGAAAGAGTCAGGGAATGAGAAGAAGACAGCTTAGAATAAATTGCTAGAGTGAATTTGAGGAAAACAGTCCCCAAAAGCACACAAAAGAGTCAGAAATAGCACCTACTCTCCCTGTTAAGAATTCCATAAGAACACTAAGCTACACAACCATAACATATGTGCAGAAGGCCTAGGTCAGACCCATATAGGATGTCTGATTATTAGTTCAATTTCCATGAGCTCCTAGGAAACCTTGTTAGTTGCTCTGGTGATTTTTGTTGTGTTGTCTTTGATCCTTCTAGTTCATGCAATCTTTTTCTTTCCCCATTCAGCTGAATTCCTCAAGTTCCACTTAATGTTTGGCTATGGGTTCTCTGTATCTGCTTCCATCAGTCGCAGGATGAAGCCTCTCTGACAATCATTATGCTAGGCTCCTTTCTATGAGTATAGCAGAATATTATTAGAAATAATTTCATTGAATTTTTTTCCAGATGTGTTTAGTTCTACCCTAGGTCTCTAGGCTATGCAGCCCTTGGTTCCTGGCTTTCCAGGCAGTGTCCTAGTGGACTCTCTCTTGTGGCATGAGTCTCAACCTGCACCACTCATTGTTTGACTACTCCCACAATTTTTGTGTCACATTTACCTCAGTACATCTTGCAGGCAGGACAAATTGTGGGTAGAAGGTTTTGTGGCTGGGTGGGAGTAACAGTCCCTTCAGTGGAAGTCTAGCCTAGTTAAAGGAGATGGCCAGCTCAGGCTCTTTATCCCCAATTACTAGGAGTCTTACCTAGGGTAACCTTAGTGGATCTCCTAGTATTTCCATTGTACTTCCATTTCTATAACCTACCCCCAAAAGACCCCAATTCAAGTTGTCTCTCCTAGAACATTTTCTCTCCATTTTTCCCCACCACTGCATGCTGAGTCCTTCCTGTTTTAGTCTCCACTAGCTCCCAGTCCTTCCATAGGATTCTATATCCCTTTCCCAAGGAGATCCATGTGTCCCCACGTGACCTCTTTGTTAGCCTCTTTGGGTCTGGGGATTACAGCATGATTATCCTTTACAGCTAACATCCACTTATCAGTAAGGACATACTATGTTTGCCTTTTGGAGTCTAGTATGTTTCACTCAGGGTGAATATGAATTTTTCTAGTTCCATCCCTTGCTTGCAAATTTAGTGGGTTTTTTATTTTTGTTTGTTTTTTGTTTTTGTTTTTGTTTTTGTTTTACAGTTGAGTAACACTCCATTGTGTAAATATACCACATTTTCTTTAACCATTTTTTACATGAGGAACATCTAGGCTATTTCCAGTTTCTTGAGTATTATGAAGAAAGCTGCTATGAGCCTAGTCAACTCAAATGTCCTTATGGTAAGATGAAGAGTCATTTGGGTCTATGCCAAGTAGTAGTGTAGCTGAGCCTTGAGATAGATCAAGTTCTAATCTTCTGAGGAATCACCATGTGGATTTGCAAATTGGCTGCACAAGTTTGCACTCCAACCCGCAACGAGGGAGTGTTCTCCTTGCTTTACATCCGTATTTGCATGTGCTGTCACTTGTGCTTTTGATCTTAGCCATTCTGACAGGTATAATTTGGGATCTCGATGATGTCATTTGATTTGCATTTCTATGATGAAAGGTTGTTCAACATTTCTCTAAGTGCTTCTCAGCCATTAAAGAGTCCTTTTATGAGAACTCTGTTTAGATCTGTATCCAATTTTTAATTGGATTATTTGGTTTGCTGATGTCTAGTTTCTTGAATTCTTTATCTATTTTGGAAGTTACAGGTGTTTCAGATGTAGGGCTAGTGAAGATCTTTTCCCATTCTCTGGACTGCCGAGTTTTCTTTTGATGATGTCCTTTGAGGTACACAAGCCTTTCAGACTCATGAGTTCCCATTTACTAATTGTTGATCTTAGAGCATGTGCTCATAGTATTCTGTTCAGAAAGTTGTCTTTTGTGCTCATGTATTTAAGCTATTTCAATCTTTCCCTTCTATAAAATTCACTGTATGTGGTTTTGTGTTGAGGTCTTTAAACCATCTGGACTTGAGTTTTATGCAGGGTGATGGATATGACTCTATTTGCATTCTTGTACATGCAGACATCCAGTATGGCCAGTACCATCTGTTGAAGATGCTTTTTTCATTTTATAATTCTGGTGTTTTCATTAAAAAAAATAAGTGTCCATGGGTGTGTGGTATTATGCGTGGGTCTTTGATTCAATTCCACTGATTAACCTGTCTGTTTATGAAAATATTATGTGGTTTTTGTTACTATAACTCTGTAGTAGAGCTTCACATTAGGAATGTTGATACTCCAGAAGTTCTTTGAAATAGTTCTAGTTTTACATTGATTTTCTTAAAATAGATTTCAACATCTTTCGTATATCACCCGGAAAAATAAGGTAAATCTGAATTTGCAGTTCTATCACTAATCATGTGACCGTTTCTATGGGTATACTATTAGAACACTAGTACTCAACTATGATCTTGCTATCATTATTCATAAAAATAACAATGCAAATCCTTTCTTAACTTTAGCACTTTATTTGATATATGCCTATGAATTCAATGAGACCTAGTTTACATTATATTAATTTATATTCTTATATCAGAATATACATTATTATTTTTGTTTACTGTATAAATTTTTTCAATGTCACTATTTAAATGAGGTTCAGTTTTTTATAGAAGTCAATTAACATTTAAAAAACAAGCAATGCCCTGGAACATGTTCTGACACATTATAGACCTAGTTATATTTCTTCGTGAGATTAAAAATTAGGAATAAAGGGAACATCTTTTATAGTCTTCTTTTATTTGCTTGTTTTTATTTATCTAGAAAAAAAAAAACACATGTGAAGAAGTTTCCCTAATGTCATCAGACAGGAAGCTCTGTGTCTAAGAAATTTGAATTCAGAAATAGATAAAAGACATTCCTCTTCTAGAACCTTGGTGTTCTCTCTCAGTACAAATTATACAAAGAAAAAAATTAAGATGATTGAAGGGAAATAATATTGACCTGTTATGAGGCTAAAAATAACTCCTTTGACCACCTACTGTGAAGACCTCACACTTACACTCTACAGTTGAATAGCATGTGTCATATCTCTTTTTAAGGTTGAGGCAGTTAGGGAAAAGTTACTATTTTCTATATGAAGTTTATTCCTCTCACTTTGTTTTTAGCATTCACAAGGTTCTAGTCATAAGCTTCTATTTATCTTTTTCCTCTTAGCAAAAAAAAAAGTCATTTCTTCATTCTTGTGTGCAGAAGAACAACAAAACATAACAAACAAGCAACATGCAACAACAACAAAAACAAACTAGAGACCAGGGTAAGTAGTCATCCTTCGAAAATAAATGACTGAACATGCTACATGCCTCCTAATGAATTCATCAATTTAGTTTTCATTTCTGTTAGAAATTGCAGCATGCCAGCTGTGAAAAATTTCCTCTATTTATAAAGCAAATTGTTTACATTACAAACAGATTTAGGAACAGGAGCAATTCCATAACTTTAACTTCAATGAAATAAAAGAGCCCACGAAATCTTAGTAGCCTGGAAGCAACTACAACCAATTTTGCAGATGCTTAATGTTCCAAGACTGCAATAGCTAAGTGCCAGAGCATACCTTTGGGTAATGCACAATGTAGCATTTATTAGAAATACCAAAACCAGAAATTACTTGAATAAATAGAATGGATTTTTCCTGGACACTCAATGTGCTTCTCCTCAATTGTCTCATTTATTCTTACAAAATATTTCTCTTATTTTCTATTATTTTATTTAATCATTCACTCTACATCTGTTTCACACTCCCTCTCCTCTCCTCACACAGTCCCTCCTCCACCCGATCCTCCAGGCTCTTTTTCTCTGGGAAGGGTGACACTCCCACACTATACATACCAAGCCATTCTTGTACATCAAGTCACTGCAGGAGTGGGCATATAACCTTCCACTTAGATCAGACAAAGTATTCAATTTAGGGGACCAAGTCCCAGAATCAGGCAACAGATTCATGAACAGCCCCTGTTCTAGTTGTTGGGAGACCCACATGAAGACCAAGCTACAGATGATGAGTAAAACAAATATTGCATAGAGATAACATGTTTCCTTAAGGAAAGCACAGTACTGAACTGCTGGTTGTAGACCTGAGTGTATAGGGTAGGACCATAAATCTCAGACCCTGCTTTTTACCACATGTACACAAACTGTTTAGTGTAAGACTATGGCAAGGAATGTCTTCCATACAAGTGTATCAGAAGTAGAGACACAAAATCAGGGCATTGAGAGAAACAGTGGGTCCCTAGAGTGTGGAAGCCCAGCCTGTGCTACAGGAGACCATCCTAAAGAACAAAAATATATGAGCTAGTACTGACATAGTGGTAAATAGTGTGACTCTGATAAAGGCCTAGTAGCAATGCAAGGGGTAGGAGACAAATGGGTCAAATGAGTCTGCATTTCATCATGTAAATGCTGGATAATTACATCTTATTTGCCAACTCACATCATATACTTTTATATTTCAACATATAATCATTAAATTTTCATGAATATTTTTTAAAGAACACAATAAAAAAAATCTCAGTTTTTAAACACAGTCCATCCTTGATAGAAAGTTAAGAGAGAGAATTAGAGCCTGTCATTCTGAGATGACCTTCATATCCAGAACATTCTGTGTCTTACACTAGTTCAAGCTTTTATGTCCTTTATCATACTGTAATCCTGTAGTAAAATGTCATATTACCATAACTACTCAAGTGTTTTCCCTTCTACTTTGCCTATAACTGTGTTGCTATTTTACACTGGTGATTCAATGGCTGAGAAATTATTGAGATAGAATGATTATGTCATAGTCTCACCTTTAAGGAGTAAGGCAAAAACGAAATCTTGAAGGGATACATTAATAGCCAATTGGGAACTTTTATACTGTGTAAAGTTTAAGTCTTGCAAGTAGAAGTGAAAAGTGGTGTATATATATATATATAAAGCTTCTTCATGCTTATATAGAGGAAGAACATTTGTGGGGTCTGGTAGCTAGGCCTATAATTCCAGCCACTCAGGAGGCAGTGGAAAGAGGATCACAAATTCAAGACCACCTTGAGCAACAGAGTCAGTTCAAGATCAGACTTGGTAGAAGTGTAAGTCTTTATATCAAAACAAGAATTATAAATAAAGAAGGTCTAGAGATGAAGCTCAATGTAGAGTGATTAGCTAACATGTGTATAGCCCTGATTTAATTCCCAATAGCCCTTATAAATAATGATAATGAAATTAATATTATATTTTGGTATTACTGAAACTAACATCTTGAATACCACAATTGATATAAACAGTTTAAATAATCATTTTTATAATAATGAATTTGCAAAAACATGAAATGGTAATTATAATTCTTATATTTTTTATATTATATTAGTCCTTACCACATCAATTAAAATTTGACTTTTTAAATTATGGCATGATAAAATATCTTGTTATCTTAAAATGCAGTAAATCTTATTTCAAGACATTACTAATGAATTATAATAACCTCAGCAAATATTATATAATTTTAGCTTAGAGTAGAATCATTTCTTTAGATATACTACATGGGATATATTCCTCTGGGTGTTGATAAGCCAAGCTGCTTAAAACAAAAAAATCACAGATAATTATTGAATACATTCTACTAGATACTCAAACGTGGAGTTTTTCAAAGAACCCTTACACTCTGCCTAGCTCTGTTATAAATATTCAGCACCCTCATGTCAACTGTGCCACAAATCACTCCTAAATATTTCTGTGGTATCTATATACTACCTTGGGAATTCTTAGACAATTTCCCCTTTTCCTTCTCTGATGTGACTCATTAATTACTTCATTGTTCGATAGCTCAGGCTTTCTATAACTGCTGTATCTTAAATTTTACTGAGCTGCTACTTACTTTTGTGTGTGCCCTCAGAAGTTCATAGATCCATGACACATCTACATATAATTCTATAAAAAAGTTTGCTTGTCCTTTTCCAGAACCTAGTTCTATTGTGCACTGCTCTCTACACAAAAGGAAAATAGAATTTAACATAGCCACTTAAGATAGATAACTGACCAAAAGAAACATAACTGAAATATAGGCTGGTGTAGCCCGTGTATAAAGCCGACCAGCACAGAGACCTGCAATTATAGAGAGACTTCACAGGGATAAGTTCACACAAAGACTTGCATCAGCAAGAAAAGTCTGACTGAGTTAGGGCTCACCTCCAGACTCATGCCAAGAACCACAGAAAGAGAAGGATACACAGAGATAGGTTCGACACCTGTGCCCCATGAGAGATGTTCTACATGCCTTGCATGGACTCTGAGAACCCAGTTCTCTTTCCATTTTTAGACTTCATTTATTTAATATCGAATTCCAATTTAGTGGAAATTCCAGTTTATTCAAGTCCTTCCTGTACTTTCTCATTCTTCTCCATTTACTTGTCTATTCATTTAAATTAAAACATTATAAATAATTTGCAAATAAATAAAAAAATCACTGACCAAAATTAACTAATCCCCATATATATACATCTCAATGAAAATCTATACAGTTAGATTTTTATAGTTTTTAATATATTACTAAAGTACACAGATGGGCATGGATTTCAAAGGCTCTGTTCTTGAGTATACAAGGTAGTGGGATTGTTTTATTTTGGCTGATTGTATCTCTTTTCTTCTGTCTGTCTGTCTGTGTGTATGAAAATGAAAGAGAAATATATATATACATTGAAAATAGATTCTTTTCCCATATAGTATATCCTGAGTATATTTTCACTCCCTCTACTCTTTCTTGTATCTCCTCCCCTCCTATCGAGATCCATTCTCTTTCTGTCTCTCATTAGAAAAGAACAAGCTTCTAAGAGACAACAACAAAATGACATAATAAAATATAATAAGATTAAAAAAAAAAAACATTGCCCTGAATTTGGATAGGGCTACTGAGCAATGGGAAAGAACTCCAAGAAAAGACACTAGAATCAGAGACTCACTCATTCATACTCTCAGGAGTCCCATAAAAATACAAAACTGAAAACTATAATATAAACACAGAGAACCTGGTTCAGACCCATGCAGACCCTGCATATCTATTTCAGTCTCTGAATTCGTGAGTTTTTCTCAGTTCATTTAGAGGACCTTATTCTCCTGGTGTCCTCGATCCCCTGTGGCTCTTGCACTCTTTCTCTCTGTATCTCTGTATCTCTCTCTGCCTCTCTCTGTATCTCTGTATCTCTCTCTGCCTCTCTCTCTCCATCATGTGTGTGTGTGTGTGTGTGTCTGTGTGTGTGTGTGTGTGTGTGTGTGTGTGTGTGTGAGAGAGAGAGAGAGAGAGAGAGAGAGAGAGAGAGAGAGAGAGAGAGAGAGAGAGAGAGATGGCTATCTATGGCTTTCTATATTTGCTATTATCCGATGTTCAGGAGAAAGCTTCTCTTCTGATGGCTGAATAAGGAACTGGTATGTGAGTATAGCAGAGTATCATTAAGAATCATTTTATCTCAGGGTAGTTTTAACTTGCATTTCCCTAATGACTAAGAATGTGAAAGTTTCTTTAAGTGCTTCTCAGACATTGGTGTGTCCTCTGATGAGAATCCTCTGTTTAGCTTTATACCCCATTTTTAATTGGGTCATTTGACTTTGGGGGGGTCTAACTTCTTGAGTTCTTTATATATTTTGGATATTAGCCCTCTATCCAATGTAAAGTTAGTGAAGATGTTTTCCCAATCTGTAGATTACACATTATACCAAATAGAATGGCTACAGTAAAAAACTCAAGTGGCAGCATATGCTTGCCAAGATGTGGAGAAAGAGGAATACTCTTTCATTCCTGGTGGGATTGCAAACTGATGCAACCACTCTGGAAATCAACCTGGCAGTTCCTCAGATAATTGGAAATAATTCTACCTGAAGACCCAGCTGTACTGCTCCTGGGCATATACCCAAAAGACGATCCATCATACCACAGGGATAAATGCTCCACTATGTTCATAGTAGCCTTGTTCATAATAGCCAGAAGCTGGAAACAACACAAATGTCTATCAACCAAAGAATGGATTTTAAAAATGTGGTTCATTTACACAATGGAATACTAGTCAGCTATTAAAAAGGAGGACACTAGGAATTTAGCAGGAAAATGGAAAGAACTAGAAAATATCTTCCTGAGTATGGTAACCCAGACCCAAAAGGGCATGCATGGTATATATTTGCTGATAAGTGGATATTAGCCAAAAAGTGCAGAATAACCATGATACATCCAGCAGACTGTAAGTAATTTAAAGAAGGAAGGCCCAATGACGATGCTTCACTCCCACTTATAAGTGGGAACAAAATAATCCTAGGAGGCAGAGAGAAGAAGGGACCTGAATGGAAGAGGGGAAGAGGAGGGAAAGGGGGAACAGGTATAGGGGGAGACAGGAGAGAAGCCCAAAGATAGAGAGAGAGAGAGAGAGAGAGAGAGAGAGAGAGAGAGAGAGAGAGAGAGAGAGAGAGAGAGAGGAGAATGAATGGAAATATGTGGCTGCCAGGGTTGGGGCTTGGGAAGCAGGGGTAGGTATTTATAAAGTCCCAGAGAACTGGAATGCGAGAAGCTCCTAGGACTCAATGGAGATGACCTTAGCTGAAATGCTCAACAGTGGGGAGATGGAACCTGAAGAGACCACCTCTAGTACATAGACAGGGCCCCCAGTGGAAGGATGGGGTTACCAACCCATTTTCAAAATTTTTACCCAGAATTATTCCTGACTAAAGGAAATACATGGGCAAAAATGGAGCAGAGATTGAAGGAAAGGCCATCCAGTAACTGGCCCAAATTGGAATTTCTCCTATAGGTAGGTACTCAACCCTGACGCAATTATTGATGCCATATCGTGCTTATAGACAGGAATATAGTATAGCTGTCCTCTGAGAAACTCTACCAGCTGCTGGCTGAGATAGATGCATGTACTTACAGCCAATCATTGGACTGAGGTCAGGGACCCCTATAGAAGAGTTAGGAGAAGGATTAAAGGAGCAGAAAGAGATGTCAACCCCATAGAACAACCAACAATATCAACTAATCCAGACTCCTGGGAGTTTACAGAACCTAAGCCAAAAAACAAAGAGCACATGGGCTGGTCTTGGCCCCTAGTATATTTGTAGCAGGAGACTGCCTTGCCTGACCTCAATGGGAGAGGATGAGCCTAATCCTGTAGATTCTTCATGCTCCACCGAAGGTGGTTGGGAGAGAGGGGGTGAGGTGGAGATGGGAGGGAAAACTCATTTTGAGAGGCAAAGGGGAGGTGGGCTAAAGAACTCTTGGTCGGGAAGGCAGGCAACATTTGTAATGTAAAATAAGACAATAAGAAAAGAAATCAGTGAATGCTATACAAGCATTTTAACATATGTAAATTGCTCTATTTCAGTAACTTTTTTAAAAAAACATCAGCAAGAAGTTTTATTATTACTGATAAAGGTAAGCATTTTTTCCAAACAAAACGATCAGTTGTCCATTCAAATACCTGGGACACTGGCTTAAATAGTCAGATCTTCTGCTCTCTAGTTCTTCATAGCCTCATTCCCTATATGAATAAATCATCTAACTAACCAATTTAAAAAAAAGAATAACTTTATCACTACAGTTTTTAAGGTCAGTAGTATTTGGTTTTACCTTAGCTTTTCTGGGTTATTTTGTCTCTGGTTCTTGGTCAGTCAATCAGTGTACAATAGGGCTCTACCTCTTGGAGTGGGCTTTAAGTCAAATAAGACATTGGTTGATTACTCCCATAAGGTTTGTGCCACCATTGCCCTAGCATATCTTGCAGGTAGACAGGAGCATAAATAAACATTTTTGCGGTTGGGTTGTTGGTTGTGTTTCTCCTTCTGTAACCTACACAGTACCTTCCAATGCCAAAGACTTAAAGGTGAAAGTCCTGTGTATGTACAAGCTCAACCTTTCCGTGCTCAGTGTTTTATATGGGTGTTGTCTTCAACAATGGGGCCCTGCAATCAATTATCTTGGCAACAGTCTAGGATGACTGAAGATTTTCATGGGACCCTTTTGACCAAAAACTCAATTAGATGTAACTCAGTACTGGTATGAAAAGTTTCATTTAATGGCAAGTTATGTCTAGTTAAGACTCCATCTTCCTTACTATTTGGAGACTTCTTCATTAGGATTGCCCTTATACACTTTTGGAAGTTTCCACTACCCTAGGTTTTCATTCAACTACTCAAATGCCTCTCAGTTCTAGCTGTCTTTCTCCATATTCTCTCCATCAACCTCATTTCTCCTCCCCATCTCAACCTGATCCTCCCATTCTCATCCTCCCTCTTCCAGTCCACAAGTAAAATCTATTCTATTTTTCCCTTCCAGGAAGATCCCGGTGCCTCTCCTAGTCCCTTCCCCTGTATCTAACTTCTCAGGGTCTGTTAATTTGGGGCTTTGTTATCATTTATTTAACAGTTAATATCCACATAAATATATCATCATTATGTTTCTGGGCCTGGATTACCTCACTCAAGATGATTTTTTTTTCTAGTTCCATCAAATTTTCTGCAAATTTCATGATGTCATTTTTTGACAGCGAAGTCACAGTTCCATCCTGTATAATGAATGCCCCACATTATCTTTATCTATTCTTCTGTTGAGGGACATGTAAGTTGTTTTCAGTTTCTAGCAATTAAGAATAGAACAACAATGAAGATGGTTAAGCAAGCCTCCTTGTGTTAGGAAGAGGTGTCCTTTTGGTATACGCCTGAGAATACTGTAGCTGCTTCTTGAGGAATATTGATTCCCAACTTTCTGAGGACCGGCCATATTGATTTTCTCAGTGATTGTACACATTTTCCCTCCTAGCAGCAAGGGATGAGTGTTCCCTTGCTCCACATCCTCACTAGCATAAGCTGTCTTATGTGTTATTGATCTTAGCCATTCTGACAGGTGTAAGATAGAATCTCAAAGCAGTTTTGATTTACATTTCCCTGGTGGCTAAGGATGATGAATATTTAAGTGTTTCTTGGCTATTTGAGTTTCCTCTATTGAGAATCTCTGTTTAGATATGTTCCCTTTTTAAAATTGGGAACATATTTTAAATATATGCCCTCTTTTAGATGTGGAGTTAGTAAAACATTTTCCCATTCTATTGGCTGTGTCTTTGTCCAAATGACAGTGTCCTGGGCCTTACAGAAGTTTATCTGAGCTGTCTTACCTCTTTGCTCTATTTTTTAATTGCCCCTCACTTCTATGCACCATTTCCTCTTCCATTTTTCTCTTTTGCTTTGTACTAATCACTCACTTTGTACTACTATCCTTACTACATTAGTCACCTCAAATTATTTGGGATGAAGGGGTGATTTGTAGAATTGGCTGTAAACATATTTTTGAACTGATCATGTCTAACAGTTTTCATCATTTTTGAAATTGCTTTTCTATTCTTATGGTAGAGCTAGAGATCAAAACAAGACCCCTGAGCACCTAGAGTATACGTTTAACTATATAGCCATAAGTTTTGTATATACTGTGAATAAATCACCTCTCAACCCTACTAAAACCTACTTTGACTTGTACACTGTAAGTAGTTTGATTGTTTGCTTGCTTTTGTATTTAACGAGCAACAAGTTTCAACAAAAACACAAATAAAACATAAAAACTCAGAACAATGCGACTTATTCTCCACTAACTAAATTCACAGTCAAGGACTCAAAGGAATGTAAACCACAAGAAATTCCAACAAGAAATTTAAAGGAACATGTTATGCTGAAATAAATCAAAGTAGAAAGAAATAATTCACCAGTGAATTCAAAGAAAATACAAACAGCTAAATGATATAAGGAAGTCAATACTGATTATAAAAATATAATACTGCAAAGATGAAGAATTATTTTAAAAATCAAAGGGAAACAAAGATACTGTAATCCAGATAAAAATCTCAGGGAAAATCTCACCTACCAAATGAATCACATAGAAGATAGAATATTGGGGTATGGAGATAAGGTACATGAATTAAAGCAGTCAATGATGCATAAATTAATAACAAAGTTCAAACAGAATATCTGTATCTTTAATGTACACCAAGATCATGCATGCTGGAAAGAACTCAGATGAAAAAGAAAATCTCATTTACAATGGCTTTAAAGTAAACTAAAATACATAAGAACAAACTTCACCTGCTTGATTTCTGGTTCCCATTGCTTTGGATTCTTAAGGCTGATGCAATTGGTATGTTATAAACGATGACTAGATGGTTCCTCTTCTTTATATCATGTTGCCAATCTTTATCTTCTTAGTAGAGAATTGAAGCTATCAACACTTAGTTTTTTATATAGTGCTAGGTATTAATTATCATCACGTTTAATGTTTGGTAGTCCCCTAATACTCATTTGCTTATAGACTAGTCTATTCAATTTTCTTGTGGCCAAATGGATGTGCTTACCATGGTCTTCAGCATATAGAATTCCTTGAAGAATAAGACTAACTTAAGAAAGTAATCCTTTTCACCTCTGCAGTAAAACTTTAAAAACTGAAAAAAAATTGATGAAGACATTAGATGAAAAGACTTTCCATGATCATATATCTATGTGGTTAATATTATGACAATGGCCACACTACTGAAAGAGACCTACAAATTCAATGGATGACCTACAATTCCAATAACATTTTTCACATAAATAGAAAAAGACAGTCTTAATAATCATATGGAATATTATATGGCAACACAAAATACAACAAAGCAATCTTGAGCAAAATTGTGATATGTGAAGAATCATAGTACCTATTTGAAGCTATTCTGTAGAGCCTGAGTAACAGAAGCAGCATGATTGTCCACTGAAATAGCAGAATGAATCAGAATAAAATAGAAGACCCCCCAAACAAAGCCACTTAGTTGGAGGCTTCTGACACTGTACAAAGATTCCAAAATATACTAGAGGAAAAAAGTTCAACACATACTGTTGAGAAAACTAGATATCCATATGTATAAGAATAAAGATATTACTTTTTCTCTCACACTGAACTTAAAAATTAAAAAGTGACCTCTGAAACTGTTGGAGAAAATATTTAAATACATAGAGATAAGCATGAACTTTCTAAAAATAGGACCACATGGATTATTTTTTTCTAAATTCTCTTCAGTTAAGGTATCAATTAACTGAGTGAAGGGACAGCAGACAGAATTTGAGTAAATATATTCTAACCAATAAAGTGACACAATATGAATTTATAAAGAAACAAAAAACCCTAAATGCTAAAATATAAAGAATTGAACAAAAGATTAAAAATACAAAGTGCAATGCCCAATAAACATTTGAAAGACATTCAAACTCCCTAACCATCAAAGAAATAGAAATTAAATCTATACTGAGATTGCATTTCATTTTAGTCAATGAAGCTTCATAGAGAGAAAAAAAAACCTTCTAGGAGGTGGGACAAAGGTAAAATTTACAAAAATGCAAGCTCAATATAAATGGTTCAGCTCATACAGAAAGAGTTATGAAAACTCAAAATATTTCTACCCAACTAACTCAGCCATTCTATTCCTATATTAACAGCATCCTTGAGAGATGCCTGTACACCTGTGTTTACTGCAATACCATTCATAATAGTAAAGATACGGGTCAGCATAGGCATCAATTTACAGATGATTTGATAAAGTAACTATGAACTATATACACAATACAGTTTTATTCCACCATAAAGAAGAATGAAAATATAATGCTGTATAATGAATGCAATTGAATAGAATTAAATTAAGTGAAATAAGCCAGACTCAAAAACAAAATGCTTTACATTTTTCCATTTGCATATCTTTTATTTTAGAGAGAGAAAGAACACCATTTCTATATATAAAAAGAAAGCAGAAGGGAGAATGAAGAAAGCAAAGAGCTGGCAGGAGGGGAAAAAGGAATGAGAAGAGATGAGAGTGTATGGCTATGACTGAATTAAATGATCTACTTGAATGTAATTGTGTACATGGTGTCTTAAGCTATATACAATGAATATATACCAATATAAATAAAAAACATCTTATTTAAAGTATAAATATGTCGCATATATCATAGCAATATATTTATTCTACATTACCTGCCTCAGCAAGACACTGGAACATCCCAATGAAAGACAAATATATATATATTTATATATTTATATTTATATTTCAGAACCATTGTATACTTTATTTGTAATTTGTTACAATGAAGTCAGGTAGTTTTGTAGAATTTTTGTGGTTATTGAAATATACATATCTGGGGATTACACACTAAAATGTGAGGCATAAAATTATAAGTACACTAGAAGTAAACAAAGAAGAAAAGCTTCATAACAATTGTTGATAAAACAGTTTATTTTATGACTCTCAGAAATGTAAGCAATGAAAAAGTACACTACAGGGACTGTATTAATTTAACAGGCTTCTGCCAAAATCATGATGAAATGAAAAGATGACCTATAGAATATTAAGACACATTCACAATCATCTCAATAAAGACATAAGCATAACTTTATTGAAAATGAATAAGAATCCCAGTAGACATTATTTTAAGTAGACATACATGTTTACAAAGACTAGGAATCAAAATTACAAACATTAAGAAAATGAAATTCACAATGCGATAGTCTCACTCCAATTAGATTTTTTATTACTAAAAGAGTTAACAGGAATTGAAAAAGATCTGACAATAGGAGACCTTTGCATCTTTCTGGTCGAAGATCAACTAGTACAGCTGAACAGTTATGCAGGTCCCTCGAAAAAATTTAAATCTGATAAACTACCCAGCAATATCACCTGCAAGTGTGTATATAAGTAAAATGAGATCATTCTGCAGGAGACATCTGCATTCCCACATTTGGTGAAGATCCATTTGCAGCAGACTAAAAAATGAAAGCAATATTAACTGTCCAACAATTATTAAATTGATAAGGAAAATAAGACACTAATTCACAACTGAATACATTAAGCCACAAAAGAATAAAATTGTGACTTCTAACACAATGTAAATAGATGTAAAGATTAATATGTTAAGTGAAACAAGCCAAACAAAGAAAATTGATAATGTATTATCTTACCTAATAGTGAAGAATCTAAAGGAGTTGACCTCCTGAAAGGGGACAGTAGTTAGTTATGAGAAGCTATCACGAGGTTAAGTCAAGTAGATGGGAGGAGGGAATACACATGCATAGAAAGTGTCACCTGTGTTCTGTATAGTGAAAAGCAGAGGTCACAATTCTTATAGTGATGTGTATTTCAGAAGAACAAGAACAGAGTGACTGATCTCATCACAAAATAATGATTTTCTTAAGGTAGGAAATATACCAGTTACATGATTAATTATTATATAATGTACATGTGTGCCAATACATCATGTTGTACCCCATAAGTAGGTTTATTTGTTTGCCAAATAAACCTTGGAAATTGCATATATGTATTAAAGACTAAAGCCTTTTGTTTCTAATATCTGTGATGGAACCACTCATAAATTATTATAATTTGGACTGTTTTCTTAAATAAATAGTATCTTTAATGGTCTTAATATTAATATTGAGATAATGCAAATAATTTTACATTAGATATTTAGTGATCTTCTTGTAACTGATGACATCAAGTCACTAAACATTCTGCTATTGTGTATCATTTTATATTTACTTTTGGCCATTTCTATTACCCTGGCCCTCATTTTTATATTTCTATAATTATTTTGTTAAAAAAGAGCATACATGACCCACTTGTTTTTCTTCTTATGCATCCTAGTGAGTTATAATATTGGCTATATTAAACCTTTGGTCATTTCTTCAAAAAATACATAATTAATGTGTGTGTACATATATATCTATTTTCACACAGTGTAGTAATGATTTTGAGCAGTGGCAAATTCGCACATATTTTAGCAGCTTGGGAATGGATTTTTATGCCATCAAACCAAGGAGATACTAAGCCTTTTGTTAAATTAAGTGCTAAAGCTTTTCACTAAAACTATCAGGTCCACCTAGTTGATTCTATCTAATGCTATGGATAAATGAAAAGCTGAAATATTTAACTTTTTAGATTGTTTATATATAAAATCTAATTTCACAAACACAGGAAATTTTGTATTTTCAGAAATATCCAATTTCATTCAATGTCAAACCTGAAATACTGAAAGCTTTGGATGTTTTTAATTTTTTTTTGCATTGCTATTTCAACTCAGAATCAGTTCCACTTAGCTTTTGTTATTCTGATAACTAAGCTCTAAGCCAGTCAGAGAGTCCTTTACTCAGCTGATTAATAGAGGTTTCTCATATTTTGTACTAGTAAATCCCTTTGGCCTGATTCAGTGTAACATTATCCTTCATTAGGGACTCGGATTTCATGCTATTGCAGAACAGAACAGCGGGGGAGAAGGGGACCTCAGAAATCATTGGTCCATTATTTTCAGAGATTAAAGAGGGATTTTAGAATGATGCTGCCTTTAGAAAAAATCTCTTACATCCTGATTAAAGTTTATCGTTTTCAGTCCATTTAAGTTTTCACAGATTCTTTGCACAAATAAAACTCAACTGTAAGTCAGTTTAACTTGATATTAAATTTAAATAAGAAATTAACCTAGAAAGTTACTTTTGGCATAAAATTTACAGAAAATTTTAGAACTTATTTCTAATTACAGTTTTGTCATAAGACAATTTTTGGCAATAACCAGATAATCAATATTAGAACATTTTCTCTCTCTCTCTCCCTCTCTCTCTCTCTCTCTCTCTCTCTCTCTCTCTCTCTCTCTCCC
>JADRCD010219388.1:0-10430 GCA_019843815.1 Montemys delectorum
ATGTGTAAGGTGGATCAAGCCAGAACTAACACTATCTCCATTTCATACATAAAAAAATACTAAGATTCAAGCAGGTCAGGTGACTTGTACAAGGTTACACAGAATGCAAAGAGAGGAAGATCAACCCAGATGTCTAGTTGCTAATTGAATGTGTCTTCTATCACATCTTGTTGCTTCTCCAACATCAAGGACAACATCTCTTAAATGTGTTTAAGAAATGTTATTGCGCTCTTTTTGGTGACGCCTCCTAGGCGGTCGGCTGTGTCAAGATGAAGCTGAACATCTCCTTCCCTGCCACTGGCTGTCAGAAACTCATTGAAGTAGATGATGAACGCAAGCTTTGTACATTCTATGAAAAGCGCATGGCCACAGAAGTAGCTGCTGATACTCTTGGTGAAGAGTGGAAGGGCTATGTGGTCCGGATCCGCGGTGGAAATGACAAACAAGGTTTTCCCATGAGGCAAGGTGTTTTGACACATGGCAGAGTGTGCCTGCTGTTGAGTAAGGGGCATTCTTGTTATAGACCAAGGAGAACCAGAGAGAGGAAGCGCAAGTCTGTTCGAGGATGCACTGTGGATGCTAATCTAAGTGTTCTGAACTTGGTTATTGTAAAGAAAGGAGAAAAGGAGATTCCTGGGCTGACAGATACTACTCTGCCTCATCGGTTGGGACCTAAAAGAGCTAGTAGAATCTGAAAGCTTTTTAATCTCTCCAAAGAAGATGATGTCTGCCAGCATGTTGTCAGAAAGCCTTTAAACAAAGAAGGTAAGAAGTCCAGGACCAAAGCACCCAAGATTCAGCATCTTGTTACTCCACATGTCCTGCAACACAAACGCCAACGTATTGCTCTGAAGAAACAACGCACTAAGAAAAACAAGGAGGAGGCTGCAGAATATGCTAAATTTTTGGCCAAGAGAATGAAGGAAGCCAAAGAAAAACGCCAGGAACAGATTGCCAAGAGACGTAGGCTGTCCTCGCTGAGAGCTTCTACTTCTAAATCTGAATCCAGTCAAAAATAAGTCTTTAAGAGTAACAAATAAATAATTGTTGAATCTTTAAAAAAAAAAAAAAAAGAAAGAAATATTATTGCAGAGTTATCGTTCTCCTGGATCCTCCTCTCTCCCTTTCTCAGAATAAGTAATTTTTAGCCACTAATACACAGCTGATTTTCTGCAAAATTGTCCCATAGATGCTTTGAAACTTTTCAAATGAGCTATCTATTGCTGCACAGAGGTATGAGGAAGCCTGGGGTTTTATTCTCCCGTATCCCAATTTTATCCATTAAATTTTAACTCAGAGCTTCTCTGAAGGTGTTTAAGATTCAGTGCTCAAATCCCAAATTTCTCAAGGGTCAGCAAGTCAAATTCATTTATACTTTTATCCCTGACTTTCTTTCCATTTTATTCCCACTCTTATATGAAAAGCAATAAACCAGTGACCCGCGCTTTTCACTTGGAGACTCTTTGGTCTGTACTTTAATCACTTCTTATCTGGCACTTCACTGTAGGGTATCATGCTGAAAATAAGTATTACACAACTATTTACTTCTCTCCAGACTATCCCAGAAATTTCTATCAGGTCAGTGCAATAGTCAGTGAGTTAGCAGGTATAAAATCATAAGTCTAAAGCTGCAACAACTCGAAAGGCAAATAAGGTCACAGAGTGGAACTAAAAAGAACAGGAAAAAAATCTACTTGAAGTTTCTTTGGTTTGGTTTGGTTTGGTTTTAGTTTTGGTTTTTTTTTTTTTTTTTTTTCGAGACAGGGTTTCTCTGTGTAGCCCTGGCTGTCCTGGAACTCACTCTGTAGACCAGGCTGGCCTCAAACTTAGAAATCTGCCTCTGCCTCCCAAGTGCTGGGATTAAAGGCATGCACCACGAGGTTTTATATAAAAATAATAATAATGGGCGAATAAAACAAAACCAAATTTATAATAATAGAAGAGTCTCTAGCCATTACAAGCAATAGTATCAACTGTGTTTGACACAAAATGCAGACATTTTACAGAATTATATATGACCCAATTCCATCCTCAAATGTTAGCCCGGAATGAAAGAAAATCCAAAAATTGTGTATCTTCTAAGGACAGGAACTAAGTGATAATTTTCAGGTTTTTAATTTTTTATTTATAGTTCTTAGTTATTGAATGAATTAAATTTTTCTTCATAATAATAAAACAGGTTTGTTTTCTGCCATCAGAGGCCTTCAAGGTATGACTATTGCTCATCTTCCAGGCAATGCTGTCTTAATGTGTACACAACCTCTTTCTTAGACACGGTGGACTCCCCACTGGTCCTTAAGGCTATGGGACCTTTCGTCATTTCATTCTGATCCTGCTGCCTGGAATTTCTCTCTTCCATTTCTTCAACTGGAACACTCGCACTAATGTTTCAAGGCCCTAATGACATGCCACCTTTCTTTCTATAAGTCACGCACAAAAAATTTCCTTTCTCAAGATGTCCTTGGCCCTGTGTTTTTAACTCCTCTAGCATCTCCAGTCAGACTGGATCTATGAAAATAAAATAAACAATAAAATAAAATAAAAACTTTTCACGAAAAACAAATTTGCCAGGTAATTAGCTGATCAATAAATACAGAACTTAATAGAAGTGTCTACACAGACCAGCAGTCCACATAATAAACCTTTGTCTTTTCCCTTGTTCTGTATTTCCTATGGGTGGACAGCTCCATCCTCCACTCAGATAGATGCAATCATCTTTAAGAAACAAGCTGCAGATTGCTTCATTGTCTCCACCCAACATCTCCATCCAACTATAATCCTGCTTTTAATAAAACTACAGAGCTTCCTAATTCTCAAATCAAGCTTAGCCTGTGCAGGTATAGCTTTAGAGGGAGAAAGAAAGATGAGTTGGGGCACTATGTTCTTAAATACTGCCTTGCTTGTGGTTATAATAAGACACAAGAAAGTAGACCTTCCAGACTACTAATAGAAAATTAATTCACTCTCTTACCCTCTCTGTCCCTTTTCTTCCCATTCCCCTCCCCACTTTCTCTCCAAGTGTTCATGGCTGGCTTCTCCTCCCCTCCCCCCTCTCTCTTTCTCTCTCTCTACTCCCTTCTCAACTCCCCTTCTCATGCCCCAAATAAACTCTATTCCATACTAGAGAGAGAGAGAGAGAGAGAGAGAGAGAGAGAGAGAGAGAGAGAGAGAGAGAGAGAAGGAGAAGGAGGGGGAGGGGGAGGAGGAGGAGGAGGAGGAGGAGGAGGAAGGAGGAGGAGAAGAAAATTAAGGCATTTTTTTTCTTTTTTTGATTCATCCTTTGATAATCTAACACAAAGTATTTTGAACACATTCACTTCCCCTCACCTGACTCCTCTCAAACCCACATCCTTATCCCTACCTACTCAGCTTCTGCTCTATCTTCTGTTTATTCATGAGTCCAGTTTGTGAGTGCTATTGGGTATGAGGCCTGCACTGAAGCTTGGTCAAAGTACTAGGGGCCATTTCCCTAAATTGGACATCCCTTTTCCCAGCAGCCACCAGTTGGCTATAGTGATAAGCTAGGGGTGGGTCTTGGTGCCCACCTTCCTCGCAATGTTGAGATTTTGTGTAGCTTGAGCTTACACAGGTATTGTGCCTTCTGTCAAAAGGAGCCATGAATTTATGTGTATAACTTGCCATTTGTATCTGAAAATAATTTCCTTGTGGTCATCTATCACCTCTTCCATAAGGATCCCTTAGCTTTGGGGACAGGGCTGTGAGACAGATATCCCACTTAAAGTTCAGTACTCAAACTAACCAGTACCCCCCAGAGCTCCCAGAGAATAAACCACCAACTAAAGAATACACATGGTGGGACTCATGGGTCCAACTACATATGTAGCAGATGATAGCCTAGTCGGTCATCAATGGATGAAGAGGCTGTTAGTCCTGTGAAGGTTCTATGCCTCAGTATAGGAGAATGCCAGGGCCAGGAAGCAGGAGAGGGTGGGTTGGTGAGCAGGGGCTAGGAGAAGGGAATAAGGGTTTTTTTCAGAGGGGAAACCAGGAAAGGGGAGGACATTTGAAATGTAAATAAAGAAAATAATAATAAAAAGTTGGTGATTAAAAAAAAAAAAAAGCTCAGTACTCACCACTTAATCTCTGCACATTGACCAATTATGGATCTTTCTGTTAATTACTATTTGCTGTAAGAAGCTTCTTTGATGAGGATTAAAATAAGAAATGTACTATTCTATCTATGAGTCTAGCAGTAAGTCATTACGAATCACTTTAATACTATATTTAGCAAGATAACAGGAGTCCATTGTACCTATGAACTGTCTAGACACAAGTTCCTGGCCTCCAAGTCTTGGTTCCATCTCACACAGCAGGCCTTAAATCCAATGAGAAAGTGTTTTGGTTAATCCTAGTGCATCCTTGCTATCATTGAGCAAGTGAACATATCCTGCCAAAACAATCATTATTGCGGCCCACAAGGTCCACAGATGGGTAAGGCTGGTGATTATTTTTCTTCTCTGGGAGTATGCAGAGTACATTCCAGTACTGTGAAAACTAGCCAACAATAATGAAACTTTGATGTCAGTACTAGCTTATTTTTTTACATTTTATGACTCAAGTATACAGTATTATCAGCAACAGGGTCTTAACTGTCAAGTTCTGGTGGGTAACCAAGAGCAATGCCAATAGCTGAGAGCAATGGTTGGTGATCTATAAGACCTGGCCAACAAGTCAAAAGACAAAAAACAAAAACATAACCCATTTCTGATACGAGTGTTTTTATGTTGCTAGTATGTGGTATCTAGAATGGGTATTATCACCCTGTTAGGAATTTTGAATCATAATTTATATGCTTATATCTCTGTCTTAACCACTAAAATATAAACTTTCTCAACTAAAAGACCATACATTATCCATGTTTATTCATTTAGTGATAAGCCCATGACACTTAAAAGAGCACAATGAATTTTGTTGGATGAGAATACTAAATATATACTTCAAAATAGGGCTTTCTGAAAGTGATATTAAGCCTTGCAGTCTATTTGTGACTCTAGGGTTCTATAATTTGATAAAGGATATACACTTTACAAAAAACTTTTTTCAGACAGGTAATCTTAGGCAGCTGAAATGACAGATATTTGTGATGGCTTTATATAACCCTGACCTAGAATACCATCCTCCGTGCCTGCCCGTGGAGAAAATGATGCTGCTGCTTGGACACCTGGAGTCACAATTACACCCATGGAAAACTCAAGGGCAAAGAGCCAGCCACAAAGAAGCATGCCTCTCCTCACCTTAAACTCAGATGGAGATATCTGGGGGATAGTTCCAGAACGCTTCAAATAGGACATTTGATCACTTTGAAGCACATCACTCTCACCTGGACTGCTGCTCCAACATTCAGCAAGCTTGTGATCTCAGCAAAGGTTCAGAAGAGACACACCTGGATCTTAAATCTGACTTAACAGTTTAGTATGCATCTGCCTATGGCGACCTACTGAAGCTTCATGGACTTTGGTTTGCTTATGGGATATGGAATCCATGTCAGGGCATGAAAGTAAGTGTCTTGTGTGCCTGGCATGTTTTATGGGGTAATCAATAGCTCAGAGTGAATTGGAAATCACTGAACCAGAAGATCTTATTTTGTGAGAAAACACAATCTCCAGATAAGAGCTATACACAGTAATAAGCAGAGAGCACATCACCATAACATTCCATACAAGATGGATAAAGTCATTCACCACAGTCTCTCTTTACAATGTGGCAAACAGACTACATTTTTGAAGACGTTTCCTGGTCTACCTATGGCTTGAGGAAGTAGGGAACAATTAGGGGGTTAGCTAAAAAGGGTAGTCCTTGGTCAGACATGGGGACTCAACACTGTGGGCCAGCCCTTTGGTAAGGATTTCCCTAGAGCCATGGTTACTTTCTTCATTTTTCTGTCCATAATTGACACTTTTCAGATTCTCTTGGCTTCTCAAAGGCTCAGTCTCTCTTGATTCACTTCCCTGAAGAACTGAGAATGCCTATTGACAAATAAAACACAAGGTTTGGAAAAAGCAATAACCAGAGTCCAAAAACTACATCAATTTTCTTTTATCTTCCTTCCTTCCTTTCTTTCTTTCTTTCTTCCTTTCTTTCTTTCTTTCTTCCTTTGTTCTGAAAAACAATAATCTCACTTATGAGGAAATTAACTTTTATAGATCACTTCCCTACACTTGAGATAGAATAAACAGATTTTTCTCTCACAATGGCATCAAGACAGTAGAATTTCACTCCTAAGGAAATTATAAAAGCATACATATGCTCATTCAATTTTATATTAGAGGGAGGAATTTTCTAATATTGTAAGGATCAAGAGAAGATAATGGGTTCAGTTTGGTATGAATAGTGTTTGAAGCATAATGTTGCTCTCCTTTCTATAAATACAGGCTACAAATTTCATTAATCAGACTTCATTTCCTCCCTTTGTGAATCTAAGATTTTAATTGTTCTAATCCCTTCCTTGTTGATTTCTTGTTGCAATTTTACACAGCAGCAGGTCTTTTTCTTTCTTTCTTTCTTTCTTTGAGAAACACATTAGCACAGTGCCATAGTAATAAATATTACATTTTTTAATTGGGAAGAAAGAAAAAAAAAAACAAAGAAATCAACTCTGAAGTTTAGGGAACCAGAAATAGGCTTTTGTAAAAGGAAGCACATTTATTCACTGAAACTGATGTTAATTAGCTTTGTTTGGCTTTCAGAGCCAAGATATAAAGTTTCAAGATTCCATCTTTAGGAATATCTATGTATAAAGAATCAATGTGTTGACTTGAAATTTCTGCCTATTATTGTCTAACATCAAATAAGAGAAAGCCTTACTGGAAAGCAAGTGTGTGCGTAGGTGTGTGTGTGTGTGTGTGTGTGTGTGTGTGTGTGTGTGTGTAATATACACACATGTGTATACCCACGCATGCACATGTGGAGGTCAGGGGTTGACACTGGATGTATTCCTTAGTTCTTCTTTACTTTTGGAGACAGGGTCTCTCACTGAGCTTGGAGCTCACTATTTCAGCTAGGTGAACTGGCCAGCAAACAACCCCGCCCCCAGCTCCACCCAGGCTCTGTATGACTCAGCCCTGCTTTCCTAGCACTCCTATAACAGACAGACCACCACAGCTTGTTTCTATGGACGCACTGAGGATCTGAACTGACCTAGTTGTAACAGGATAAATTTCAAGTAGAGCTGGCCTCTCCTATGGCTGTAGCCACCTCAAGAAAGAGACCACAGAACACACCACAGACAAGGAGCTAACTCCGAGGTAACCAGAAAAACTGCAGCTAGGACACAGTTAACTCTCTACCATAGTAGAGCTACCAGCTGAGCAGGTAAATGTGAGAACAGAGATCTTTGTATATTTAACATAGCTTGAGACATCTGCAAAGTCAGAGAGTAGTAATGAAGACTGAGAGACCAAAACCCAACAGACAATCAAGGCCAAAGGCAGAGGCAGAGGCAGACTTCAGAGGAAGCTTCAAGCACCTTCAACTGAGTGAGAGGGGACAAACAGCTTACAAACGTCCTCTGGTTGGACCAGGGGGACATGCACAGAGCAAATGGTCCTTTGAGGGCTGTCCCCGTTATAGCCTGAGAATTAGCTCATCACAATAGACTTTCTCACCTTAGCGTTTGTCCAGTGTCCCAATAAAATCCCAAGACAGAATTCAATTGTCTGCTCCTTTGGCAGCCCTTCCTAACTCAGGAGTTTCTCCCAGTCTTCCTTAATTTCTTATTTTTCCTCCGCCTCTAGTTTTTTCTTTTTTAACATTTTACTTTTTAAAAAAATCTTTATTAGCTGGGCAGTGGTGACACACACCTTTAATCCCAAGCACTTGGGAGGCAGAGGCAGGTAGATTTCTGAGTTCAAGGCCAGCCTGGTCTACAGAGTGAGTTCTAGGACAATTAGGGCTACACAGAGAAACCCTGTCTCAGAAAAACAAAAAAACAAAAAAAATCTTTATTAAATTATCTTATTTATTTGCATTCTAAAAGTTGTCCTCCCCTTCCTGGTCCCCACTTCTCTGCCCCTCCCCCCACCTCTGAGAGTGTGCTCCCCACCTGCCTACTCACTCCACCAGAATTCCTCTTCCCTGGGGCATCAAGTTTCCAAAGGATTAAGCCCATTCTCTCCCACTGAGGCTATACAAGGCAGTCCTCTGATACATACGTGCCTGGGGCCATAAACAAGCCAATGTGTGCTTCCTGGTTTTTGGTTTAGTCTCTCTGAGCTCTGAGGGGTCTGGGTGAGTTGACACTGTTGTTACTATCCCCTTCAGTTCCTTCAGTCCTTCCTCTAACTATTCCATAGTGATCCTTAACCTCAATCCAATGGTTGGCTGTAAATATCTGAACTTGTCTCAGTCAGCTGCTGTTAGAGCCTCTCCAAGGACAGCCATGTCAGGCTCCTTTGTGCACACACAATATGGTCTCAGCTTTATTTGTAATAACCAGAAGCTGGAAACAACCCAGATGTCCCTCAACTGAAGAATGGATACAGAAAATGTGGTTCATTTACACAATGGAATACCATTCAGCTTTTAAAAATGAGGCTATCATAAATTTTTCAGGCAAATGGACAGAACTAGAAAATATCATCCTGAGTGAGGCAACCAAGACCCAAAAGGATGGGCAGGGAAATACCGGGCACAAAAAACACAGCAGGGACTGAAAGAAAGGCCCAGTGACCCACACAACTTGACACCCTATAAGAAATCTTAGTGAAGTCTGTTCTGCTTTGTGTACTCCCATGAAAATCTATGTCATTAATTTTCTTTGGTGTGAGACAGCAAACTTGAAGCCACTGTTCCTGGTTGACCTTTGGTGACTAAGAGTGGATGGTACCTCTGGCTTGTAGGCCGCACCCAAGTGAGCCTAAAGAGGTCTAGTCACTCTCAAATTACTACTGTGATAACTGTGATTCTGAACAAGAAAGCGAAAGCCTGGGGTCCTCATTTTTCTTATCTATAAACAGTTGTTTTTTGTTTTTTGTTTTTTGTTTTTTACTTTGGAATCTTTATTTCAACCTTATGTTTTTTTTTTTTAAATTCTGTCCTTATATTCTATCCCATGAGTTGAAAGTTTACCTTTGGTCATTCCTTCACTACCAGAGTTTAATAGTTATGTTCTTTCTATGTCCAGTCGCCAGTAATTATATGACTAGTGTAGAAAAGATAGAAAGTTCCAAGTCTTATACCCATTGACACTTTGCTTCAATTCCAGCACTTAGCCCTCAGAAAGCTAAGTTCAAGGCCAACCTAGGCTATACAGCAGTAAAACCCTTTCCCAAAGGAAAAAAATAAACAGGAAAGGAAAAGGAAAATGATCTGGATGTATCTGTTCATAACAAATGCTGAACTTGGAGTTTTTATACAATTCCATTATGTTCAAATCATCTGAGAACCAGGAATAAACATTTTCAATATAGAAAAGTAAAACCTCATAGTTCATGGTTTTGGAATTTTATTAACAGTGTATACTGTGGGGTTGCAGGGGTCAGGGTGGGGCAGTGTATACTGTGTTTGCAACCCTAATTCTGGACTTCCAATTCTTGCTTTTTGGTAGAATATCTACCATGAAGGGTAATTTAAGAGTTCCTCTGCTTCATTAGTCTGTCAACTGATGGGTACTTAGTTTAACCCTCAAACTTACCGAAATATTATTTCCTGAACTAAGTAAGAATAAGTGAAGAGTGAAAAGATCTATTCTAAATAATGATTATAGTGTAAAAGAGAATTTTTTATGAGCTTGATGATGACCAAAGATTATGTTAAGAATATTTAGGGACTGGGGAGATAGTTCAGCCACTAAAGTAATAAGTTTCTTGTGCCATCAAAAACACAAGTTCAGATCTCCAGTACCCAACGAAAAGACTAAGTATGGAAGAGCAAGTCTGTACTTAGTGCTGGAGAAAAAAAAAGACAGGTAAATCCCTGGAGCTTGTTGTCCAGGCAGCCTAGCCAAATGGGTGAGCTCCATGTTCAGTGAAAGACTCTTTCTCAAAGAATAACGTGGAGAAAGACTGAGAAAAACATCTAGTGCTGATTTCTGGCCTATGTGTACAAATGTGCATACACACACAAATACATATGCACACATATACCAAAGAATACTTACACAAAACATAACAATCTCTTTTCTAGTACAAGGATTTGAGATCTTGTCCAACAAAATTAATGACAAATGAGTCTATTTATCTATCAGACCAGTTTTTTTAAATGTATTCTCATACTTAGTATGTTTTTGGCTGTAGCAATGTTTTCCTTCCTTCTATAGGTTTCTTAGTTTGAATCTTTTTCCAATAATTAACAGTTGCTAGGGGTTAGTTATATGATGATTAGTTGGAGGCCAAATGTATCTTAAAAATTTTCTCTTTCTCTCTTTCTCTCTCTCTCTCTCTCTCTCTCTCTCTCTCTCTCTCTCTCTCTCT
>JADRCD010219388.1:10440-54070 GCA_019843815.1 Montemys delectorum
TCTCTCTCTCTCTCTCTCTCTCTCTCTCTCTCTCTCTCTCTCTCTCTGTCTCTCTCTCTCTCTCTCTCTCTCCATATGTATGTATATGTCATTGGGTGTGAGGGATGATCTTTTGAGTTAAATACTAAATTTTTAAATATTGGCTCACTCTAGCGACTGGTGACAAAATAAGTTGCTTCATCTTAAGCTTCAGTTTTCTAATATACAGGATAAGAATAATATTAACTGCTGGTAAAGTTTCTGAGACAACTAAATTGATTTATTTCAGTTAGCAATTGAATATTTCAGTTAATAGTAGATGTTAATTTGTTGATTTTAAATCTCAGCTCTTGTCATTGTTTTCACCTGCCATAATAGAAGATGAATCATCTGCAGTATAAACATACCCAGTGGCTAGTACAGGATTGAAGTACAGAGTGGTAAATTCGTTCCTCCATCTTAATTGAGATAATTTGTGCATTTTAAGTCTCTCGTCATGGCCCTAACAATCAATACGTTTTCCCGTCTGTCTGACTCTTTTAACTTCCTACAGCTTTTTATAGTACAGGAAAAGTCAAGATAGCTTTTGGAACTACAATAAACCAGTCAGGGTCCCTTGGTTATAGATGCATTAGCTTTTAGGTAGTAACAGAAAACAGGAAGCTCAAGCCCTTTAATCCTCATCCCTTAATTATTTTTAAGTTTAAAGGTTTTTGTTTGTTTGTTTGTAGATCATGATTTTAATATTTTCAACTGTTGATATTCAATATCAGAATAGTTATTTTAAGATATACTTCGTTGTTAGGATTCCCTTTTCATTTCTGATTTTATTAATTTGGATACTGTCTCTGTGCCTTCTGGTTAGTCTGGCTAAGGGTTTATCTATCTTGTTGATTTTCTCAAAGAACCAGCTCCTGGTTTTGTTGATTCTTTGTATAGTTCTTTTTTTTTTCTTTTTGGTTTGATTATTTCCTGCCATCTACTCCTCTTGGGTGTATTTGCTTCTTTTTGTTCTAGAGCTTTCAGGTGTGCTGTCAGGCTGCTAGTGTAAGCTCTCTTCAGTTTCTTTTTGGAGGCAGTTAGAGCTATGAGTTTTCCTCCTATCACTGCTTTAATTATGTCCCATAAGTTTTGGTATGGTGCATCTTCACTTTCATTAAATTCTAAAAAAAAAAAAAAAAACAACTTTAATTTCTTTCTTTATTTCTTCCTTGACCAAGTTATCACTGGGTAGAGCATTGTTCAGCTTCCATGTGTATGTGTGCTTTCCGTTGTTTTTGTTGGTATTTAAGACCAGCCTTAGTGATCTGATAGGGTGCATGGGATTATTTCAGTCTTCTTGTATCTGCTGAAGCCTGTTTTGTGACCAGTTATATGGTCAATTTTGGAGAAGGTACCATGAGGTGCTGAGAAGAAGATATATTCTTTTGCATTAGGATGAAATGTTCTATAAATATCTGGTAGATCCATTTGGTTCATAACTTCTGTTAGTTTCACTGTGTCTCTGTTTAGTTTCTGTTTCCATGATCTGTCCATTGTTGAAGGTAGGGTGTTGAAGTCTCCTACTATTATTTTGTGGAGTGTGATGTGTGCTTTGAGCTTTAGTAAAGTTTCTTTTATGAATGTGGGTGCCCTTGCATTTGGAGCATAGATGTTCAGAATTGACAGTTCATCTTGGTAGATTTTTCCTTTGACTTGTATGAAGTATCCTTCCTTATCTTTGTTTTGATAACTTTTGGTTAAGAGTTGATTTCATTCAATATTAGAATGGCTACTCCAGCTTGTTTCTTAGGACCATTTCTGTAAATAGTTTTAAAGCAGTTAAATATCTTCATAATGAGACTATTTTATGAATCTGCCAAGTGACTCAAAGTACCTCTTATTAAAAATAAATCCATATTTCATCAAAAGTTTGGAGATAGTCTAAAACTGCACTATAAAATGCAACAGCCATTAGCTTCATGTAGTTATTTAACTTAAAATAGCTAACAACTGAATCCAATCAAGTTCTTCTATCACATGTCAAGAATCCTTGCAGCTATGTGTGTCTAATGGACAGCCTGGCAAGAACATATCCACCCCCCCCCAAAGGAAAGCCTCTCGGGCATATCTAGTATGAAGTGGCAACAAAGGGACTTTTCTTCATTCTTTCAACTGAGCGTTCCCATTAACATCAGCCCATTTCTGAATGCCATGGCATAAACAGGCCTTTCATATACAGAAGAATGTCAACAGGGATGTTAGCAAACACAACACTAAAATGTAAATGCCCAGTGTAGTAATGGACATCTGTAACTCTGTTGAAATAAGTAAGAATAAAGGGCTTCTACGTGACTATCACCTAGTGTAAAACCCAAACCAGTGAAGTATGCCCTTTTCTGAGGATGTTCAAATCATCCATAGAATTATATTGCCCACAATCTCAGCATGGTCAATCAGCACCTCTACCAGGGCTGACCAACCTCCTTTCAAAAAAAAAAAATCAAAACCATACATGATTTTTCCCCTTTGGAATATCTCAGGACTTCTCAAAGATTGCTGTACATATTTCAGCCACTACTTGTCCTTAGCAACAAAATTAATACATTCTAGGTAATTTTAAAGCAAGTTAAACTCAGGCACTCCCTTGTGGGTTTCAGTTCTCTCTTCTCCATAATTGTTGTACTTTCTCAAGTTTGAATATATTTCTGACAGATTTTTCTCTTTTCCATTACTTTAGCTTTTCCATTAGCAATACACCATGAAGATTCCTGCCTTTACTCTTCTTTCCCTAAATACAACTTATTCTTATTAACCCTGGAACTTTTACAAAATGCACAGAAACTCAGCCACTAGCTTATCTCACAGATATACATGCTTAGTTCGTTAGCCTGTATTTGTTAAGATCTTTGGTTGTAAGAAGAAGCAGCTCATTTACCTGACATTGGCCACAACAACCTAACAAAATGGGAATTTACCCCTCCCCAGCAAGGTCATGAACACAACTATCTCTGAAGAACTAAAAATAACAACCAGCAGATTATCCATTTCCAAGGACAAAAGTCTTGGTAGTTAATGACGCTACAAAGAAGTAAGGAAAGAATTGGTTAAATGGGAAAAATGAAATTCATAACCGATATGTGACATATTTCTTCAGTCCTGTCTCTAGAAAAACAGGCAGCAAAAGCTCATAACTCTTATCCACTCTGTCACATGGATATTCACTTTTTGATACTGTTCCTCCCTTGTTAACAGTAAATCATATGAACCAAAAGCCACACAAAAACTATACCTGTGTTTAAGATTCTACAAGACTGATTGATGATTAAAACTTCATGACTATAGATTTGGAATGTTGGCACAAGACCCAAATTTGGCTGCACTAACTTTAGTCACCATAACAGGTCTTCATTATCTACCACTCTGCCTAACCTAACATCCTTTCAACTATCCAGTAAAACCTGTGGACTATATTAAGAGACCACTGGTCTCTACCAACCCACCAGCTAAGAATGTCATCAGATAACATCTTCCCTGTTAGGGTTTCCATTGCTGTGAAAAAAACCACCTGACCCAGGCCACTCTTACAAAGGATAGCATTTATTTGGGACTGGCTTACACTTTCAGAGCTTTAGTTGATTATCATCATGGTGGAAAGGATGGCAGCATGCAGACAGACATGGTGCTGGAGGAGCTGAGAGGTCATCTTCATGAACGGCAGCTAGGAAACTGTCCTCTGCAGGGAGCCAGAAGGAGACTGTCCCCCACACTGGGCAGAGCCTAAACATAGGAGGAGAACTCAGAGACTTCCCCCACACTTACTCCTTGTTGGAGTAAGTAATACACTTACTCCAACAAGGCCACACCTACCCCAACAAGGCTATACACCTTCTCAGAGTGCCTCGTCCCATGGGTCAGGCATTCAAACACATGAGTCTGTGAAGGCCAAACCCATTCAAACCACCACAACATCTAACAAGACATTCAGAGTTTTTCTGATGTATTAATTACTTTTTAATTGTTATGACAAAATGTCAGAATCAACTTATGGAAGGAACGGTCGTTACTGACTTACAATTCAAGAGAAAGTTAGTCCATTGTGGTGGGGAAGTCTTTAAGGGCAAAGGTATTTACGAGACAGTTGATCATATTATAGCCTCAGTCAGCAAGCAGAGAGGGATGCATGAGGATGTTCAGTTCACTTCCTCCTTTTCATTCAGGAGAGGACCCTAACGCATGGCATGGAATTGCTTGTCTTTTCAGTGAGTATCCCCACTTCTATTTATTTAATCTAGAAACTTTCTCATAGATACGCTATTGTGGGGGCTTTTCTCCTAATGGAAACATCCTTTCCTGGAGGAAGCTGGGAAGGTCATAAAACTAAGGAAACCTTTCAAGTCCCAGACAGCTAAAACTTAAAAGATACCCAAAGCCCTGCCTCACAATAATAGAAAAGTAAACAACAGCTAGACGAAGAGGCTCCCCCACCCCCACCGGCTCAGCTGCCAGGAAGAGATGACCAAAGGAACTGCCCTAAAGTCATGCCCGGAGCGCAAGGGTTGCAAAGAATTGTCACTGAGCCTGGGGTGGACGTTTGAGTGCTGTAGCTGCCTTAGTCTTCCATGCTCCTGTAAACAACTCCAAAAGGTGCATTGGTTTACCATATTGAGCTTGATTTCCTGTCTGGGGTGAATAGATGTTCCCATTGCATCTCCTCAAGAAAAGTCCCACATAATACATACCAGAGCTTAGTCTCCTGGTTGCTTCTAGATCCTGCCAATTTGATAATACTAAACATCATGCTCTGTTTCCCTGTAATCCACCTACCTTATGCTCATACCAGTGTTATTTGGGAAATGCCTTGATTTATAACTTTCATTTGTTCTGTTACTATGAAAGTTTATTGGAACATATTACTTAGGGTAATATGAATTAACCTTTGCTTTGAGGCCATGGTCACTCATATTTAACCCAGAAGAAATTGAATTTTGCAACTTTTGAACTGAAAGCAGTGTTTTATATTGATATTCACCAACACTTACTAGAGAACAAATGATTTCACACTTTTAAGGAAATAAAACCATCCTACAGATGGAGGAAGACTGAAATCATAATTTAGATATTGATTTTTACTAAAAAGTAAGGACTGCATTCAAGAAATCTAAAGGCTAAGGAATCTATTTAAGAGGTCTCTTACTAGGCTCACAGCCATCCATTGGACTGAGTACAGGGTCCCCAATGAAGGAGCTAGAGAAAGGACCCAAGGAGCTGAAGGGTTTGCAGCCCCTTAGGACGAACAACAATATGAACTAACTAGCACCCTCAGAGCTCCCAGGGACTAAACCACCAAACAAAGAGTACACATGGTGGAACTCATGGCTCCAGCAGAGGATGCAGCCTAACCAGTCATCAATAGGAGGAGAGGCCCTTGGTCCTGTGAAGGTTCTATGCCCCAGTGTAGGAAAATGCCAGGGCCATGAAGCAGGAGAAGATGGGTTGGTGAGCAGGGGGAGGGGGAAGGGAACAGGAGTTTTTTTGGGAGTGGAAACCGGGAAAGGAGATATCATTTGAAATGTAAATAAAGAAAATATCTAATAAAAAAATCAAAAAAGAGGTCTCTTACTGGCAAAATTTTATCAAATAATAATAATGATGATGATGATAACTGGGACAAGTGAAATGGATAAAAGGCCAAGAGAACAGAATGATAAACAATAAAAAATAATAATAATATAAATAATACAAATCATAGTGATACAAATGCGATAACTAAAACCCAAATCTGGAACTTCCTTCAGTTCGTGCGTTACAATCCCACAGGGAGCTGGACTTTCACAAGATGTCCACTTCTAAATGAAGGGCATTGATTGAAGGAATGAGACCCTAGAAATAGGAATAAAGCCATACAGAAAAATCTTGAGGAAACTGGTGACACTGAATCCTTATATCTTGATGATTCTTTCCTAACCCATAAAAGTGGTATCTCACAATTGCCCTACCGCACACCTCTGTGAAGATGGAGATGGTACTCACTAGCTAAAATTAAGGTGGGCACAGTTATCAAAGTGGACTGAGGGTCCAACAGCTATAATAGTTTGACTCAAACACTGCTATGCTGCTGTTGGATATTGGTCATAGTGTTGCTAGAAGTAAAACAGATGGGAATCTAGAGTTGCACATTCCAGGTACATAAAATTAATTCTCACACAAATTAACCAGAATGGTTGCTGCAGATCCTTCCCTGTTTCTAGCTACTGTCCCTAAAAGACAACTGCATTATATAAAGATGTCTCTCAGGACACAATATCCAAAAATATGAGAAAAAGTTATGGATGATACTATTGTAAGGTGGATGTCACCCACAAACATATTTATATTGTATTATGATAAGCCTAAACTAATAAAAACATGATTCCTTAAGTTTAGACTCTGCTCTTCAGACTGCAAAACTTTTCATATTCAAAGACTGTCAACTCTCAGGTCCATCTCTTTGTTCAGTAAGAATAGAAAAACCACAAGTGTCTCCATAGCTGAATGTAACGCTGATCCTAGATAAAGGGGGCAGGAGCCCTAATGTCTGTCCAGCCTTCTTGTAGCATTAAGTTGATAGCACAATGCGATCTAGCAAGAAATTCTAGTAGTTTTGAGTAATTGAACCTTATTGGTGACAGATGATGTTGTCACTGGTGAATTTTTATATTTCCATAGGAAAATACATACACATACACCACACACACAAATATTACAGTTGTATTCATACAATTGTCTTAAACTAATTGAACCCCCTAAAAGTAATTGAAGGAAAACTTTTTCTCTTAGTTCATTTCTTTATGGGACATGCGACACAGCAAAACCACAGCATACAGCTTGAAGGACGTTTTATGCCTTCTTCACACATGTAGGCATTACTTTATGCATAAGACTTTTATAACCAGAAAAACTTCCTTGATCAAAGCAAACATGATGTCTACGAAAAAATATCTGACCCAAATTAAATAACCAGGCTTCCAGATAATAGATTATCCTACACAATAATCACCATACTAAATTACATAATTGATAAAATAATAGGTATTTGAGAAACTTTACTCTTAGAGCAAGCAGTTTATTTAATATACTACACGCTTCATATTTTCAAAAAGTATGCAATTTATTTTTATTATAACAATTCTTTTTTCAGTCAGTTCATTGTAAGACACTTTAGCTCTCTATTGATTGGCATCACAGAAACCTCTTGGGTTTTGCCCTGCTTGGAGAAGGCACGCTAAATAAAAAGTTCATTTCACAGTGATGTGCTAGCCCTCGCATGTACTGGTTCACAAATGCTAATCGTTACTGTTTGAGCAGATTTGTGAGCCTGAACTTAAGCAAAACACTACAAGAAAAAATTAGAAAATAATTCCTTCAACCTTATTTTTTCTTTAAATATTTTTATTACTTTTATTTTGTTATAGTCCAGTCATTACCCCTCTCCTGGTCTGCCCTTCCACACTCCTTCATCCGATTCCTCCTTCCTCCTGTTTCCAAGAGGATGTCCCCACCTCCCCACCCCACTCTTACTACACCTCCCCACTCCCTGGGGCCTCAAGTCTTTCCAGGGTTAGGTACCAACTCTCTTACTGAGGCCAGACCAGGGAGTCCTCTGGTTGGTGGCTCAGTGTCTGAGACATCTCAGGGGTCTGGGTTAGTTGAGACTGATGATCTTCTTATGGGTTTTCCTTCTTCCTCAGCTTCTTCTAGTCTTTCCCTAATTCAACCACAGGGGTCTCTAACTTCAGTCCATTGGTTGGCTGTAAGTATCTGCTTCTGTCTCAGTCAGCTGCTTGTTGGGCCTCTCAGAAGACAGCCATACTAGGTTCCTGTCTGGAAGCACACCACAGCATCAGTAATAGTGTCAGGCCTTAGAGCCTCCCCTTGAACTGGATCCCAATTTCGGCTATCACTGGACCTCCTTTTCCTCAGTCTTTTCTCCATTTTTGTTCCTGCAGTTCTTTTAGACAGGAACAATTCTGGGTCAGAGTTTTTGACTGTGGAATGGCAACCCCATCCCACCACTCGATGTCTTGTCTTCCAACTGGAGATGAACTTTACAAGTTCCCTCTCCCCTCTGTAGAGCATTTCATCCAAGGGCTCTCCCTTTGAGTCTGGAGAGTCTCTCACCTCCCAGGTCTCTGGTACATTTTAGAGGGTCCCCCTACCTCCTACTTCCTGAGGCTGCCTGTTTTGATTCTTTCTGCTGGCTGTCAGGACTTCAGTACTGTTTCTAGCCCCCCCCTCAATGAACCTGATCCTGTTCCCCTTTTTGCTTCTCTGTCCCCTCTCCCACCCAGGTCCCTCACTCCCTCTGCCTCCTCTGATTGCTTTCTTCTCCCTCCAAAGTGGGATTGAAGCATCTTCACTTGGGGCCCTTTGGCTTGTTAACCTTCTTGAGTTCTATGGACTGTATCCTAGGTATTCTGTACATTTTTGGCTAATATCCACTTATTAGGGAGTACATACCATAGATGTCCTTTTGGGGCTGAGTTACCTCACTCAGGGTGATATTTTCTAGTTCCATCCATTTGACTGCAAAATTCACGATTCTTAATAGCAGAATAGTATTCCATTGTGTAATTGAACCACATTTTCTGTATCCATTCTTCTGCTATGGTATATCCAAGTTGTTTCCAGCTTCTGGCTATCACAAACAAGGCCACTATGAAACTATGAACATGGTGCAGCATATGGCCCTGTGACATGGTGAGACATCTTTTCAGTATATGCCCAAGAGTGGTATAGCTAGGTCTTCAGGTAGATTTATTTCCAATTTTATGAGGAACCTCCAGATTGATTTCCAGAGTGGTTCTTCAACCTTATTTTTTCTTTTTTTTATTAGATATTTTCTTTATTACATGTCATATGATTTCTCCTTTCCCAGTTTCTCCTCCAAAACAAAAAACAAAACAACAACAACAAGAACAAATCCCTGTTCTCTCCCCCCTCCACCTGCTCACCACCCTACAAGAAACTCAAGAAGAAGGAAAACCAAAATGTGGGCACTTCATTCCTCCTTAAAATGGGGAACAAAATACCGATGGAAGGAGTTGCAGAGACTAACTATGGAGCAGAGACTGAAGGAAGGACAATCCAGCCTGATATAACTGTCTCCTGAGAGGCTTCAACCTTATTTTTAAAATAAGCATGTCCCTCTGATCAAGACAAAGTTGTACCTCTTACCACCTCTACTTTTCTTTTATTTTCCTGTAGTTCTTTTAATTTTTAATTTAAATTTTCTTTATTATATTTTTCATTATTTAAAATAGTTTTCAAATACAGATATAGTTTCATCATAAAATTACTTCTTTTATTTTTTGAGATTATAATGTAATTATATCACTTCCCCCTTTTTCAATAAAAAATCTTCTCATATATTCTCCCTTGTTTGCTTTCAAATTCAAGGCCACATCTCATTAATTGCTGGTGTATATGTGTGTACATATATGTGTGTATATATTCCTAATACAACTTGATAACCAGTCTGGGTCCTCTTCCCTGAGGAAGACTATTTCTCCCATTCTCAGCATCCCTTAGTTGTCTGTAGTTCTTTGTGTACGATTGAAGCCTCCTGGGTTTTCCCCCATCGACTTAGGTGTGTCTATTGTCATTGTCCTTGTTTACCTCATGTTTAGACAGTCATGTTGGTGAGACTTTAATGAGTGTAATTTTTTACATTCCTGGGAGACACAATCTCATAGCAAACTCCCTGATCCTCGGGCTCTTACAACCTTTAAGTTCCCTCTTTCACAATAATCCCTGAACCTTAAGTACAGGAGTTGTTGTAGATGTATCAGTTGGAACTAGGTTCTACAACTCTGCATTTTGATTGATTGTGTTTTTCTTTAATGGTCTCCTTTTGCTGCCGAGAAGTTCCCTTTATGAGGAGTACAAATGTTTAGATTGTTGTTAGGGATTCTCTTGGTCTTGTAAAGTGGCAGTTATAGGTACTCTTTCAAGATCCATGACTTCATTAACAGTGAGAAGTTGGCTAAGTTTCTAGCATCAGAAAAAATTTCCCTCCTGACTGGGTCTTGAGTCTAATTAGAGAGCTGTCGGTTACCACGGAGCTGTGCACATTACTACTGCACATTTAGAGTCATCATGACAGGCTATACATTGTTGTGGTTCATAGGCAGCATATTGAGTAGTTCTGTTGGTTGTTTCCCTCATCTGGTAGCTTGTATGGTGCCTTCTATGCACCCATAAAGAAAAATAAAACTATGAACTTTACAGGTAAATAAATAGGAATAGAAAAGATCATTCTAAGAGAGGTAATCCAGACCCAGAAAGAGAAATATACCATGGTTTCTCTCATCTGCAGCTCCTAGCTCCAAATCTTCAGATGTGTGTACATTTCCTGTAATAATTACAGAAATGGGGGAATTGAAAAGGGACCGTGGCTGAGGTGGAATTGTGGAGAAGCAATAATGAGGAAAAAATGGCAGTGTGCAAGTGATCTGATGGGGAATGTGAAAAAACTGGGGAATGGCTTTAATTAGGGAGATGGAATGGGATAAATACAGAAGAATAAAGGATAAAATAACAATTGAGTGTGTCTGAAAAAGTCAGAAGAGCTATACAATTAATAATCTACCAGAAACCCTGTAATAAACATAAGTCTATATACTAAGAAACAAGCTGGAGTAGCCATTCTAATATCAAATAAAATCAACTTTCAACCAGAAGTTGTCAAAAAGTACAAGGAAGGAAACTTCATACAGGTCAAAGAAAAAACCTACCAAGATGAACTTTCTCCAAAATTGACCATATAATTGGTCACAAAAACAGGCCTCAACAGATACAAAAAGACTGAAATAATCCCATGCACCCTATCAGATCACTAAGGCTGATCTTAAATACCAACAAAACAACGGAAAGCACACATTCACATGGAAGCTGAACAACATTCTACCCAGTGATAACTTGGTCAAGGAAGAAATAAAGAAAGAAATTAAAGGGGTTTTTTTAGAATTTAATGAAAGTGAAGATGCATCATACCACAACATATGAGAAACAATTAAAGCAGTGGTAGGAGGAAAACTCATAGCTCTAAGTGCCTCCAAAAAGAAACTGAAGTTATACTAGCAGCTTGACAGCATACCTGAAAGCTCTAGAACAAAAAGAGGCAAATACACCCCAGAGGCATATACCCAAAAGATGCTCCACCATATGTGTTCCACTACGTTCATAGCAGCCTTATTTGTAGTAGCCAGAAGCTGGAAACAACCCAGATGCCCCTCAACAGAAGAATGGATACCAAAAATGTTGTTCATTTACACAATAGAAAAAGGAGGAGATCATGAAATTTTGCAGGCAAATTGATGGAAATAGAAAATATCATACTGTGTGAGGTAACACAAACCCAAAGGAGATGCATGCTGTGTACTCACTGATAACTGGATATTAGCCAAAAAGTTCAGAACACCTGTGATGCAACTCAGACTATAGGAAGCTTAACAAGAAGGAAAGCCCACTTAAAAGGGGGAACAAAATAGGAGGCAGAGGGAAGGAGGAACCTGGGTGGGAGAGAGGAGGGGCGGTGAAGAAAGGGAGGCAAGATCAAGAGAGATGCCCATATGGCCAGGAGAATGAATCAAAATATGCAGGGGAGGTGGTCACGGGGGGGAGGGCAACCTCTAGAAAGTCCCAGAGACCTGGGATGTGAGAAGCTACCGGGACTCAATGGGGATGACATTAGCTAAAATTCCCAACAGTGGGGAGATAGAACCTGAAGAGACCACCTACAGTAGACAGACATGGCCCTCAATCGAGGTAGGGGGCCACCCACCCATCTTCAAATTTTTAAACACACAATTGTTTCTGCCTAAAGGAAATGCCGGGACAAAAAATGGAGCAGAATGGAGCGGAGAATGAAAGAAAGGCTACCTAGAGACCTGCCCAACTTGAGATCCATCCCATGTGTGCACATTAAACCCTGAGTCTATTACTTATTGTGCTTGCAGACAGGAGCCTAGCGTGGTTGTCATCTGACCAGCAGCTGACTGAGACCAGATGCTTACAGCCAATTATTGAATTAAGGTCAGAGACCCATATAAATGAGTTAGAGGAAGGGCTGAAGGAGCTGAGGGGGATTACACCCCCATAGGAAGAACAACAGTGTCAATTAACCTGGACCCCTCAAAGCTCCCAGAGACAAAGGAGCATACACTGGCTGGCCCATGACTCCCAGCACATGTGTAGCAGAGGACTGCTTTGTCTGGACTTAGTGGGAGAGGATGAGGTTAATCCTGTGGAAACTTGATGCCACATGGAAGAAGGGTGAGGTGGGGGTGTGTAAGCTGGTGGGGGAGCACCCTGACAGAGTAGAGGGGTGGGGGGGGATAAGGAGAAGAACTCTGGGAGGGAGGCTAAGAAGGGGGCAACTTCTGGAATGTAAATAAATAAAATAATGTAATAAAAATTTTCAAAAATAAAATTCTGCATTCTTTGGAATCACCTGCCATTTGTTTTCTTTCCTACTGAAATAAAAATTAAATATATTTCTTTACCCTACAGTTCATACTTATTTTCCATCCCTATACTCACATATAATCGTTTACACTTTTGCTTGACTTTGCCGAATGTTTAGCTTCATTTCTCCCCTAAAGTAATGTGACAATACTGTGTGTTTGAAATATGTCTCCCAAGAGTCTCAAAAGATTAATAAGTAGGGGGAGGAGAAAGAAACAGGGTTTGTTTTTTGTTTTTGTTTTTTTTCCGGAGGGGTAACCAGGAGAGGAGATAATATTTGAAATGTAAATAAAGAAAATATCTAATTAAAATAAAATAAAATAAAAGATTTACTATTTGTTACTTCAGTAGAGATCAATATTGGTTCTTCTCAATGAATAGGAACATTATTAGGAGACAAAAACCTCCAGCTAAAAATGAAAAAAACATGTTTGCGATCTGGAGGTGGTTCATTGGGTAATAGCGTTGCTGTGGAAGGAAGAAGACCTGAGTTCAAATCCTCAGCACCCATGGAAAATGCTGGGTATGGTTGCACGTTCATGCCTATAATCTCAGTGTTGTAAAGGATGCAAAGAGAGTGCTGCTAGAACTCTCTGCTTTCCCGCCTAGGTCTCAAAAGACCCTATCTCAAAAGAATAATGCAGAGAAAGAGAGCAAGACACCTGACATCCTCCTCTGGTCTTTGTGTGTGCACAAGCATGCACATACTCATATACACAAGCGCTTATGCCACATGCATACACATCATATTCACATGTAAACACAAACTCATATCACACACATACTCACAAATGCTTATACCACATAAGTACATACCATAGTCACATGTACACACACATACACATATGCACACTCACACAAACACACACAGTGTTTATATCACACAAACACATGCCATATTTATAGATAAATGTACACACTCACATACATATATATATACTCACACACATGCCTGCATATTAATATTTTGGTCTTTGGAAGAAGCAATGGGTTGTGGGAACTGAAATTATTGGTAATCTATAAATGTTGAGGTTGAAGAAATATAATAGGAACAGGGAAAAGGGAAATAACTAATGCCAAGAAAACAGAAAAAGCCTTCATTTCCTAGACATTTACCTCACAAGCAAATAAAAAACTGACTTAAACATTTCTTTACCACCCTTTAGAAGGAGCCACTCTCATGAGTGACATTATAGTTACACATATAATGAGGTTAGTATTCAGAGACTTTTAGAATAGGTCAAGTTCATCACAAGCATATTGTCATATTGAGCCACTATATTTTTCTACCACATCATTTCACAGAGTGGTGTGTCCTAGTTTAAAAGAAATGTACCCGTGAGAGTATTGCATTGACCTTTATCTCATATTCCACTCATCTGAAGGCAAGCATCAGTAAGTGTTATATATATTGGAATGAAGAATGTGTTTATAAACAAAGGGTCTGTGGAAGTGGTCATGAGACGGTACCTAAAATCTGTCTCACCTACAAACCCTTTGGGATCTTTACAAGAATCCCCCACAAATTCATTCTGGATTACATCCCTATCATTGCCCAGAAGAAGACATAAACAGAAATGAAAGCCACTAATAAATACAAGAAAAGCAGGCTGTGACTCTCTGCCCTGATCATGAGCATCATTTAAGTGTTAAGTTCAGAGGTTGACAGCAGATGATCACATGATGTTGTCTTCTCAGGGCCCATGTACAGCTCTCTGTGACACTAACAACATCCTTTGCAGTTGTTTGAGTGAGCAGAAAAATCTCTAGCCAAGTTATTCTAAACAGCAAGCCTAGACTAGTCCACAGGGAACACTTACAACTGTGCTTCTCCGGCACAAAATTAAGACCCTGAATCTTTTGAACCCATCTAAATGATTTAGATCTTATGTGGGGTGCTAGGATTGCACATTTTCTCAAAGCTCTTCACTCAATACCAGAAAGTCAACGTGTGAAAGAAGAGGCTGGTGGTTTTTATTACAATCTTCATCTATGATTGATAGTTATAACTGCAAGATGTATTTTGTAAATATTAAAGAACAAAAAGCCTTTCCAAATTTTAACAAGCAGCAAAATTTTGCAACTATCTAGAGATGGACATGGTTGTCTCTCCAACCCTGAGATACTGATACCTCCTCCCCAAAGCTTCTTGGGAAACTTGTTGGTTCTTACTTCTTCTTTGTCCCTTTTTCTTTTTAATTAAAAATAACTTTTTTCACACAATACATTCTGATCACTGTTTCCCCTCCCTCATCTCTTCTCAGATCCTCCCCACCTCCCTGCCCATTTCACTCTATGCCTTCTATCTTTCTCTAGAGAGAAAGGCAGCTTCAGGTGGTGTAGTTCACATAACAGATTTTGCATGCAGAAAGAGCAGGCAGTGGTCACCTATAGGACAAAATCTGCTCTCTCACCAAGTTTGTGATTCTGGAGGTAAGTGAATCTCCTAAAAGAGATCATGTTCCAGAACCTAGATCAGCTGTTTGTGCAAGGCTGGTAGAGGGGGATCATATTTGCCTCAGGAGTTTATTGCAGACAAGTTTTCCCTGGAATATACTGCTAGGGAAAATGCTGACCGAACGCCATCTATATTTACACACTTAGATATTCATTAAAACAGAAAATGCCCACTAAATTTAGAGAGATACTCAACAGCAGAACAGAGCAGAAAGTTGGCTAAAACCAGGGACAAATGACTCAGATTCACAGCAATGGCTTGTCCCAGGTGACCCTGACTAGACTGTCAAGTGTACCTCACAGGAAATAAGTTTTTTTTCTTCACTCAGGAACACAATGAGTGAGTCAGATGGGAAATTTTCCAGTGAAAACAGAAGCAATTACATGTGAACAGTGTACCGTTGATAGTCCAAGAAACCTTGAATAATCATTTAATATCTTACATTTTCTATTAGTCTGACAGAAAATGTGGGCAAATGGTATTCCCAAGCCTTCTTCTATATCATTCTTTATGTATATTAGACTAGTTAAATCTTAGATTTGAGTGTAGATAACATAGATTCCCTCCTTCATTTGTACATAAGAGAAATGAGGCTAAGAGAAATTGTCAAGTTTCCCAAGTTACATATTTAAAGGGGTAGTTTTAATTTCTTCAACAAGCAAACTCTTAACTGTTCCATTTGTGGACTACTAAACATAAGCAAATATAACTACCAGCCTGCTAAAAGTACAGGATTTGGGGCCTCACCCAAAACCTGAGGAATATTTACTATCATTGGCATCCAAACAAGAGCTGCCATGATCCATACATCCAGGAAACTTTGACAAATACCATCCTATGTGTGTCGCTTCCTTCATATAAACTATCTTGCATGTTGACAATTTGGAAAATGGATCTGAAGAAAAGAGCATTTATGTGGCAGATGTGAGGTAATAGAAATAGATACTTTGGAGAGCTTGAGATGCTTCAGGAGGGTAGAAGAGAAAGTAAAGTACAGGAGTCCTGAGCCAATTGAAACAAGTACAAGATTCTAGATCTGGAAACAGGAAAAGAAATAAGAGGAAGGGATTAGAAATAAATTTCCCCTTTCTTTTCAGATTCCTCTACAGATTTTGTCACTGGTAATTCAAGTGGATTACAGGGCTGGGAATATGGCTCAGTGGGGAAAGTGATTGCTGCATAAGCATGGAAACCTGAGTTCAAATCCCTAGGAATCTATATAAAAGGTAGGTGCAGTGTAGGCACCTGTACCCCAAGTGCTACCAGGAGGCAAGGGAACAGACAAATATCGGAGGTTCACTGGGAAGCCAGTGTAACTGAAGCAGCAAACTCTAGATTCACTGACAATCCTGTCTCAAATGTGGCCAGTGACAGTGGAATACAGCAGATACTGACCTCTGACCTCCACATATGCACACACAGGTAAACATGCACATGCAGACTGAAAACCAATGCCCTTCAGTACTAGACTTTGAGAACAAAAGGACAAGTAAATGTCAACTTCTGCATAAGTCACTTCAGAGCCTAATGCCTGTTTGTTTACTGGGACTTGTAACTAAGGTACAGAATGATAATTCTCTAGCATGTAAAGTCAACACACATAAATCCAACCATTATACTCAATATAACTTCTGTTACAACGGAGTTATAATTGTTGAAAAATAGATAAATCATGCATGAGAGCATCATCTATTTCTAGCTAATTAAACTCCCATCTCCAAAAGCCTAACAAAGAACAGAATTATCCTCAAGGAAAGAGAGAACACAAAGGTCTTCTATTAGGGTCATGCAAGTGAAACCCAGCTCATCCAGGTGCACTTAGTCCTTGCTAAATCCCAGAATTTAGACACATGCTTAGCAGAAGACAACTACTTAGAAAGTATTATCTGAATGGAGGAATAAATCCCATGAAGCTGCCTTTCCTCTAGATTCATTATTTATTGGGGGAGAAGATACACACATCTTAAGTCCTATCTTTACACGCTGCAAATTCTACACTTTCACAATCCACATCTAAGCACTCTGGCTCTAGACAGAACAAACATATTTCCTTTCCTGAATGAATACCCTTCACCTATATGTCACTGCAATACCTATCTAATCCATACATGTATGTATATGTGTATGTGTATGTATATATGTATGTATATATATACATACATACATACATACACACACAAACATATATAGTTTTTGATTGACATTGCCTCTCTGAAGAAAACAGGGTAGACTTGAAATGGCCATTAGATTGCTGAGACATCTTAAAGAAAAAGAAGGCAGAAAGACCAAATCTGGCCTTCAACCAATGGGATTGTGTTTATTAGCACACAAGTGAAGGTCAGCCCTCTTCCCTCTTTCCCAAGGGAATTTGAGGTGTCTTCTAAGCAGGGAAATGGCTATGATATGGGTGGGGTAAGGAGCCTGGGAATGAAGAAGTTATTGTAGCCATAGGGGGCTATACGAAGCTCTGCAGGCTTTCCTGAAATTGATTGCCCAAGGTGAGAATGACTACGCTGGAAGACAGGCTGTCCTGATAAAGATTCCTTTCTGGGAGTGCTGATGATGGCTAAACAAGGTTCTCTATAATCCAACAGATTTCCTATTTTACAACCAAGGAATGGTATTGTTGGGTATGAAGTTCCTGGTTAATTTTCCTGTAAACCTTCTATGACTTCTCCATGCCTGCCTCAAAATTTGCATATAGTTTGAGGAGATTGTCACCTTTAGGTTCCATGATGAAGGGTTTTTAGTTTCTCAGTATAAAGTAGGAGTAGAATACAAAGGTGACTTGGAAGGGTAAGTATTTTAAGATACTTTGTTTAAAAGGTTGCCCAGCCCCATTGTTCCTTCTTTTTCCTATCTGCTTTCAACACATTACAAAGAAATTCTTCTATTCTGGTCCCCCATGTTCCATTCTTAGGAAAGTGTATGATGTTTGCTTCTGCTATGAATGGCTAACTGGGAGGGGGATCCACAGGTTTTTCCTATAGTGTCAATTACAAGCTAAACCCCATTTATTTCTGCAGACAGATACCTGACCTTCACAGATCCCTAGAACACATATTTCTGCCTAAAACCGTGATGCTATTTCACCCTAGGACCTCGGTATAGCTGAGAGAAAATAGAATCACCTGTGTGCCCTGGGAGGCTTTTGAGATCCATCTAGGGGAAAGAAGAATAGAAACAAGAGGTGAGAGAGAGCCAGGCATGAAGGAAAAGTGAGGGAGGGAACTGTTGACAATGAAAGAGTCAGCAAAAGAAGAGAGGTCTTCAGATGGAGGAAGTGAGGTTAGAAGAGGAGGTGAGAAGTAACCACCCAAAAAGAGAGAGAGAGTGATGGAGCCTCCAATAGACAGGGGAGGAGAAAACAGGCAAATAGAAGACGGCTAACGACCACAGAAAATACTCACAGATTTTCCAACATGAACATGAAATCAACACTGCTAGCCTAGAGAAAAACGGTAGAGAAAAGCTGATACCTTTGGCACCAAAGACCTTGAAACATTAAGAAGTCAAGACCCATATAACCCATCTCCAGAACCTTCTAGTTTATGGACAAGGAATCTAAGATGTCGGCAAGGGAAACTTCTTAACTTAGCTAGCAGCCACTTGATCCCAGAGCAGAGATAATACTACCAATAATAGAGACAGCAATAAAAAGTTTTGTTGAAAAAATTTACAGTTTATTTCTTGCCTTCTGAAAATGGCAAAAGCTGTGCTCTGGGCCTACATTCTAATTATTTTATAAAATAAACTGCAGCCACATCAGTGAGTAACTTGCTGCTTAGGTCAGCTGTGATGCAGGATGTAGACAAGAAAGAACAAACACTACCTTTTGTTTTCTGTGCTCTGAAGCCAACAGACCATCACATCAATGAGGACCACATCAGAGTGGAAGCCATTCTGAAATAAGCAATAATTTCCCCTTCCTGGAGGTTAAGTTAGCCAACTAATCATTAAGGCTTCTAAATATGATGTCTCAGCAGGAATCAAGTAAGGACATTTTTCCACTTCAAGATAAGCATCTCTCCACCATGCTAAGAAATCTCACTCAGCTCTGTTCAGGAAAATTGAAGTTGGCTGAGACATAACTATTCTTCAGAACATTTTTTTCATGAAGCATTTTTTAAAATAAAGCTTAATCACATGGTTCCATATCAACATAGCCACACATAGGTATAGCTCCTACCCAGGTATTCCTTTGAACATATATTTCTTTGAGCCTAATCTGAAATCTGAATGCAGAGCTAAATTTTATCCTAGTAAACAGGCAGAGAAAGGCTGTTGTTGAAACATGAGTTGAGATAAATATCTTTCTCTCAATCTATAATCATTTGTAGAATCTCTCACCTAATAGATAGGAGTTGACATTTAAGGGGGGTTGATAAGTGGGGTTCCATAGATTGTTTTAGAGTTCTTTGCTTCAGTCTAATGAGCCTTTAGGAAAAGCAGCAGTCTTTTCTGGGCCAAACTCCCTAAGCAGAGATTTACTTCTCCAGTTCATTTAGAAAATTCCTGACTCAAAGGAACCATGTTATGTGGAAACTGATTACTTAAATTATCTTGTTTTTAACAAGTAGGGGACTTTGGGTTTAGAGGGGGGATAAATCAACAATGTATAAACCAGTTCCATAAACAGATTAGATAGTAAATATTTTAGTCATCAAGAGCCATCAATTACTAATGTCAAATACTCGACTCTTTCCACTGTATCTCATAGACAGCCACAGTATATAAACAAGTTAGGATGAGTCCCAATAAAACTTTATTAATAAGTACAAATAATTGGCCCAATCTAATTCTCAAATTAAACCATTGTTGTCAATCAATTCTTAAACTATGTCTCTACAGATATATATACTAGATAGAAATAAAATCTCATGGTTGGAAAAAATCTTACACAGAGATATAGCTAGTATTTCATTTATATCCCTATTGTCAATTTTCCAAGTTATAATATCAAAATAATAGAGAAAACTATATATAAAATATGTGGTTGTGCATGAAATATATGTAACATGAAATATATGTAACATTTATAGACATGTATGCTACATATAAATAGATTGCTATAAATAATGTAATGTTGCATGTATAACATAAAACAACATAGAACACCAATCTGGAGAGAGGATTCACTGGGTAAAGCACTTCCTTCACAAACATGAGGACCTGAGTCAAATCCTGGGAACATATTGAAGGTAAGCTGCAGTGGTGTGCACATCTGCATTCTCAGTAATCCCAGCAGGACGTGAGAATCAGAGCTAAGAGAACCTCTTTCTGCTTATCAGCTAGCCTGACATACACAGTGTGAGAAAACAGCAAAGAGCCTGTACTGGCTGGTTTTGTGTGCCAACTTGACACAGGCTGGAGTTATCACAGAGAAGGGAGCTTCAGTTGGGGAAGTGCCTCCATGAGATCCAGCTGTGGGGCATTTTCTCAATTAGTGATCAAGGGGGTAGGGCCCCTTGTGGGTGGTGCCATCGCTGGGCTGGAAGTCTTGGGTTCTATAAGAGAGCAGGCTGAGCAAGCCAGGGGAAGCAAGCCAGCAAGGAACATCTCTCCATGGCCTCTGCATCAGCTCCTGCTTCCTGACCTGCTTGAGTTCCAGTCCTGACTTCCTTTGTGATAAACAGCAATGTGGAAGTAAGCTGAATAAACCCTTTCCTCCCCAACTTGCTTCATGATCATGATGTTTGTGCAGGAATAGACACCTTGACTAAGACTGAGCCCCTGTCTGAAACCACGTAGGAAGCAAGAAGCAACATCCAAGGTTTTCCTTTGACTTTGGATGCCACAACACACATGTGCCCACATTCACACACACACACACACACACACACACACACACACACACACACAAATGTCCAAAAGGGGAAAGAAGGAGGAGGAAGAGAGAGAGGGAGAAGGAGAGGGAGAGAGAAAAACTAAAAGAAGTTTTGTATAGAGTTCTATCAACCATTCCACTTAGTTTTATCTGTGTTTGGGGGTAGGAAATGAAGACTGACAAGAGACCAGAGGTAGGAGGCACTAAATCTTGTATTTCCTGAGCAGCAGTCATTCAGCTCTTCTCACTCTAGCCTTTGGGGTTCTTCAGACGCTCTGGATCATGGTGGAACTTCCATCCCATAAGCACTGTGCCCTATAGTGCAATGTTTACAGTGTTAAAAGAGATCACACTGCACTCTCGCTGTGGGGCTATTTAACTTGGTGCTCAACTAGTGATAAGGCAAATGTCTCCAAAGCCAAAAGGGAAAGGAGAATTGTTGGACTCACTGAGAAAGTTTATGGCTTTCATAGTGGTGAGTTGGTGGATTTTCTAGGGTAACTTTGACTTTTAACTATATACCATCTTTTTTTCTTAGACACTAACTTTAAAATCCTACACCAGGGTAAGCCACACTACCACTGCACCTCATCTCCCTACTGAGTGCTTGAAAACACTCTCTGCCACACCCCCAAATCGTTCACTGGGATCATGTAATAAGATAACCACTCTAAGGAGAAAAAAATGTACTTACTCCTTCTGTGAACCTCTTCATTGGGAATTTCTTTCTCTTATTAATCTAACATACTATCTGTGGTGGTTTGAATGACATACCCCTCATAGTCTTGGGCAATTGAACATTTGGTCCCTTGTAAGTGGTGATGTTTGGGAAAACTTAGGAGGTGTGGTCTAGTTAGAAGTATATCACTGAAGCAGGTTTTTAATGTTTCAAAGCCTTAAGCCATTCCCCCTGCACTTTCTCTGTTCCGAGCGTGTGCATGTGGAATTTCTCCATGTAGGGTCTATAGACCTACTTTGTTCCCAGAGGTAAAAATGAGGGGTCATGGCTTGGGGTCAATCAAATCCTGCTTGTTTTGGGTGATGCTATGCCTGAGCCATACATTCATGTATTGTGCCTATAAAAAGCTCATCACATTGGCAGATCTGTAGTTTATAACATTATATTCTATTAATATGTCTTCAGATTTTAAAATTTTGCCTCCAGATATTTGTTTTACTTGTTTATAAGTTTAAACACAAAGGAAAGATAGCCACGGCACATTCTACTGGTCAACAATGTATGCAGGATGTAAGTTGCTCTTACACTTATTTCTGTTTTGATTTAAGTAAGTAAGGGAAAGGCAGTGCTAGTGGTCCTTTGTGCCTTACTGAATGAAGTTCTAGGAGAGGAATGGAACAACTCCAGACCGAGCTAAGCTTAATTAGTCAACCAGAAACTAGTTATCTCCACCATCTATGTGATGACTAACCTTGGTTGTTAACACTACAACCTGGAAAGAGGAAATCTCAGCTGAAAAATTTTCTCCATTAGACTGATTTGTGGGCATTTCTCTGAGGCATTTTCTTATTAATTGATATAGAAGGGCCTATCCCCTCCTAGGAAATTACCATCACTAGGTAAGTGGGCCTAGACCAGTGGTTCTCAACCACTAATACTAATACTGCAACCCTTTAATATCATTCCTCATGTTGTGGTGACCCCCAACTATAAAATTATTTTGTTGTAACTTCATAACTATAATTTTTACTGTAAGAAATCATAATGTAAATTTCTAACATGTAGGATACCTGACATATGATCCTAAAGGGTTCATGACACACATGTTGAGAACTGCTGGCCCAGCCCCTTAAGAGGAACAACAATATGAACTAACCAGTACTCTCAGAGCTCCCAGAGACTAAATCATCAGGGACTAAAGAGAATACATGGTGTGACTCTTGGCTCCAGCTGCATACGTAGCAGAGGATGGCCAAGTAGATCATCAATAGGAGGAGAGGCCCTTGGCCCTGTGAAGGATCTATGCCCCAGTGTAGGGCAATACCAGGGCCAGGAAGCAGGAGAAGGTGGGTTAGTGAACAGGGAGAGGGAAGAAGGGTATTGGGGTTTTTTTCAGAGGGGAAACTGGGAAAAGGGATATCATTTGAAATGCAAATAAAGAAAATATCTAAGAAAAAAGAAAAAAGCTAGCTGAGCAGACCAGAATGAGAAAACCAGGAAGCAGCATTTTGCCATGGTTTCTGTTCCAGTTCTTGCTTAAACTCCTGGCCTGACTTCTCTCAGTAATGGATTGTGAACCTGGAGGCATAAGCCAAATAAATCCTTCTTCTATGAGCTGCTTTTTGTCATGGTATTTAGCACAGCAACAGAAAGCAAGGCAGAACTATCATCCTCCAAATTTTCTTCTGCTTCAGTACATTCTGGAGCCCTGTTAATTGGAGGAAATGCTTTATCTTTTCTAAGTATTCTTATCAGTATTTGAGATCTAAAAAACTTAATAACTGATATTCCTGAGGCCAATCTGTGGGCCATGAAGGTGGGTGAAGATTAGGCGTACACTTTGGAAATCAGTGCAGAGCTTTATCAAACATGCAAAAAGATGGACCTGAAGACATGGCTCTTTTTAAGAGCACTTACTGCTCCTGCAGAAGACCTGGGTTTGCTTCTCAGCAACTATATGGTAGCTCACCACCATCTATAACTCTAGTTCCTGTGCATCCAAGGCCTCTTCTGATGTTAGAGGGCTCCTGCATGCAAGTGCATATACAGATACTCAGGCACACAAATATGCACATACAATAAAGAGAAAATAAATCATTAAAAATAGATACAGAACCATGTGCTCCAGCTATACCACTCTTTGGCATATAACCAAAAATGTTTCTATCCTTCTAGAAAGACATTTGCTTATTTATCTTTATTACTGCTCTATTCATAATAGCTAGGGAATGGGATCAACCTAGATGTGCATCAACAAATGAATGGATAAGAAAACATGGTACATATGACAATGGAGTACTGTTGAGACAATCTTCCTGTGCACTGTGTAAATGTTGTCTTTTTACTATTTCAAATGTTGACTTCTGGACCAGCAGAGAATTCAGTACAGGCCAGACTTTGCTATTGATATCTTTATAAAGCATTACCTGTCTCAGTGTTTTGTAAACATCTTCTCCATCACCTTCTTTTTGGCTTAATAAAGTGCTGAATGGACTGTAGCAAAGCAGGAGATGAAAGGCAGAAGTTCCAGGCAGAGATGGGAACTCTGGAAAAGAGTCAGATGAGGAAGAAGTGGTACTGAGGAGAGATAATGAGCCAGCTAGAGAAACAGAGCTAAGTGAGCTAGCTGAGAGTCTGCCAAGCTAAGCTCAAGCTTTCATGGTTATTAAAAAGTCTCCATGTTATTATTTGGGCAGCTGGCAGGGTGAGGCAGTCCAGTGACAGAATACTATTTAGCTGTAAAGAAAATCAAAGTCATGAAATTTGCAGATGACTAGAAGAAACTGGAAATTTCTACACAGAGTATAGTAACTCAGACCCCAAAACACAAATGCCACATGTTCTCTTTTTCAATCTTTTGTTTTGTAGACTTAATTTGAAGCACAAGTGAAAGCCAGGGGATTAGAAATACAATTTAGTAAGGGGCAGAGATTGGGAACTTGTAAGACAGTAGTAGATTATAAGTAAGAATAGTAGATTAGGGGTAAAAAAAAAGTAGAGGGATAGAATAGGGAGGATTAGAAAGCTTAAATAGCAAGGAGCTTGGGAGTATGGAAAAATCAGAGGTAAGGAAAAAAGCTAATCCAAGCAAATAATGTACAGAAAGTCATATAAAAGTGTAGGATCTCACAAACCAATTAAAAACATTGGAGGGTAGTAAAATCCATGTGATATGAAAGAAGAATTTCAAATACTGGGAGTTAAAGTATTGAGAGAGATTAAGGACAAGGAGATGGGGTATAGAGGTGTAGAGGGGAAGTAAAGCACACCCAAGAATCTGGGAAAAGGTAAACCCTTTAAAACCCACTAGTTAGTATGCTATTGAAAATGGAACTTCAAAATCATTCCAATGGAATACCCTATATGAGTAAACAACTCAACCCCCAGAGGACATGGGTTATTAAATCTCGGTGAAAGATATGGGATACCTCCTTATGGTTTAAAAGTCAGGGAGGCCCCAGATAGCCATTGTTCTTGATTATCCACCATAATTCATGGTAAGGCATGAAGGTGTAGCTCATGACAAAATGTCAGTTTGGTTACTCCTCATAGATAGACACTCCAAATGACCTAAATCATCAGATCCCACTAGAGAAGACGGTTTCTTTGGAGTCTCTTATAACACCTATTCATTCATTCATTCATTCATTCATTCATTTAACATTTAGTGAATCACTACTCTAACATGAATGAATACAGATACTTATGATAGAGTACTTAAGATATACCAGTCACTTTCTTTACATCATCTCATTTGATTTGTCACAAATCTTCAAGGTAGGAATTTGTGAATTTACTTAACAAGTGAATTTAACAGGTGAGTGAATAAATAAGGTTTATCATAATTACCTATGTTTTCAGTGACAACACAGTTTCTCATAAATTACATCAAAATACCTTGACACTCCCACCCAAAAGTATGAGTTTCCCCCACCCTGGGGTTTATACTGCCTCACATTAAAAATATACAGACATTATACATATACATCATATGCATATACATATACATATGCATAAAGTGCTGGGAAGATGGTTCAGTTAGTAAAGTGCTTGCCAATGAATGCCAGAGACACTGACTTCTTTTTTTTTTAATTTATTTATTTTATGTATGTGAATACACTGTAGCTGTACAGATGGTTGTGAGCCTTCATGTGGTAGTTGGTAATTGAATTTTTAGGACCTCTGCTTGCTCTGGTTGGCCCCGCTCATTCAGTCCCTGCTTGCTCTGGACCAAAGATTTATTTATGGTTATAAATAAGTACACTGCAGCTGATTTCAGATGTACCAGAAGAGGGCGTTAGATCTTATTACAGGTGGTTGTGAGCCACCATGTGGTTGCTGGAATTTGAATTCAGGACCTTCGGAAGAGCAGTCAGTGCTCTTACCCGCTGAGCCATCTCACCAGCCCTAACACTGACTTCTGATCCTCAAAATCCATGTAAAAGCCTAGCACAGAGACACATTATCATAATCTCAGCACTGGGAAGATGGAGGTAGGAAGATCCCTGGAGCCTGTAGGCCAGCCAGTCTATACAAAATGATGATCTCCAGTTAAGTAAGTGACTCTTACTTACTAAACTACATCAAAAGTTGATATAGGCAAATGATAGGTTATGACAACCTCTGGCTTGCTTACACACACACATACAAACACACATGCACACATATACGTATATACATACACATAAAATGCATGCTTATACACAGACATACACATACACAAAAATGTACACAGACACACATTGTGTGTGTAGTTGATTGATTGGTTGATTGATTGCTTGTTTGGTTGACTAATTTAGTACTATGTGCTGTCTAAGGTAGAAAACAGACTACTCTGCATTTCAAGACAGACATTTTTCAGGGGATGTCACTCACTAATAGAGTACATGATAAGTATGTGCAACACCTGAGGTTGACCCTAAGCAGCAAATAAAAATCAAATCAAGTAGGAGCTTTTCTAGGAACTGGATTGCTCACCAGCTCACCAATGGCTCTTCAACTGCCCTTCTCAATTCTAGACACATCAAAATTGCAGCTTTCTTTGACTTTCTAAGAGTGCAACTTGAGTAAGACCCTCTCTGAAAATTGCCCTGTGGTCAGCAGGGAAGGACGCCTGTGTGAACTTAAGACGAGGACTGATTTTTGGAGCTCCACAAAGATGAAATAAGCTTTCTGCTTTTACGTTGGATTATTTCAAAAGGACAATTTGAAAGGCTCTTGAGTGACATTCACCTGGAGGAGCAGAGCATCTATCTAGGAAAGCATTAAGGATCTATCATCATGTTAAGACCTGGAACTGTAGCTTCTAGCATGAGACATACTTTTGTAATAGAAGGGTTGACTTCCTGACTTTGGAAGCTAACCCCTCCCTAGTAAAACAGTGTGCGGGAGCTCACAGGCCAAGGAATCCTGTGGGCTTACAACACAGAAAAAGAATAGGACACGTATATCATTCTTGGGGGTTCCTGGGTTTAGAGACACTTTCATTTAACAAGTCCTAATGTGGGTCAGGGAGAGAAAATGCCCCCTCCATAATAACTAACCATCTCACATACTTACTTTCTCCAAATATCTTACCACAGGCAGCTGTTATTCCCATATCAAAAACAAATTCAGACACTTTTGAAGCAACAACAACAACAACAAAAGGTTACTCCTTTCTTGCTTGCAATACATTACTGGAAAGCCATGTGCAAGAAACATCAGCTGCACAAACTGGCTTCCAATACTCAGTGGTACCCACCAGCGGGTGCTTTCTCTTCTAATGTTTCACGGTGTGCTTTTGACCTGGCTGGAATCTTCTCAGCCTTTACAACTCATCTGTGTTCACTAACAACGCAATAAACAATTTAATATTTAACCAGCCAGAGTCTGTCTGTGTAAACAAGTCCACTGAATCAGTTCCTGTTTGCCAATAGCACGGACTGAAATCTTAGGCATAGTTTTGCCTGTCTTAGTGCTTGTGACATCTTCTAGGGCACAGAAGCCAATCTCTTACTTTTCCTTCTACAGGCCATGAACTAGTCAATAATCCCCTTGCTCTTCAGTGAGCCCAGTCCATTTAATCCCATGATGTTTAGTGGTGTCATGGGGATCTCTCAGAACAATAGAAGTTGTTCAACATCACAAATATCTCCAACTCACTTCTTTACCTCAACACTGGGCTAATTCCTTGAGTGTGCACTTCACTTTCTTTAGGCTACTAGCCACCTCAAAGAAAAGGTTTATCCTTACCTGCTCACACATAATATTAGCACTCGACAGCCTCTAGGATGCTTTACAAGTAGACTGTAATCTGGGAGCTTGGAGTGGTATAATCCTCAGCACGGTCCTCATCTCCCTTTGTCCACTTCCTGCAGGAAAAAAAAATGAGATTCTCTTCTTTTTTGTTTTAGTTATTTGTCTAATTATTTTATATGTGGGGGTGTTTGGCCTACATGGCTGTCTGTGTGCTAGATACATGCAGTGCCCACAAAATCCAGGGCTGATGTAAGCTCTCATGTGGTGCTAAGAATTGAGCTAGATCCCTTAGGGAAGAGTAGCCAGTACTCTTAACATTTGAACCATCTCTCTAGCCCATGATTCTCTTCTTAATGGCTTACCTCTTTGTTTTATAGCATTACGATCTCCCTAGTCACTTTCTCAGATTTACCTGAGTCATTGAATACTGGCTTTCAGACATCCCCCTATCCTGGGTCCAGTGAGTTGTTCTTCCCAGTTTTCTACCCTTGAATTATCAGGATACCTTATACCCAATTTAATTCTTACACTTGCTTGGGTCTATATGCTTTCTTATGCAGTCCTTCAACAAAAGCCAGTGAGGATTTCAAGTCTCTCCCATGTAAACAAGAAAAACAGCTTAGTGACTGCCTTTGTTACAAGCGACCTAGACTCCAGAACTCAAAACTTCCCTCCTGTCACAAGCTTTACTAGTTGTCCTTGTAAGAACCAAGCCTCTAAAAATGTTTCTGTAACAAAGCTATGCATCACCTACTGTGTTCTTAGGACCTGTGTCCCTACCCAGTACCCAAAGCAGGGAAGTTCAAAAGAGTACTTAAAAGCATTGATTTCACTGGCTATGGATCAAGAGTTCAAGGTCATTCTCAGCTATTGTACAAATCTGAGGCTACTCTGGGGTATGTGAAAACTTGTTGCAACAACAACAACAACAACAAGAAAATACAGCCTGGCAGTGGTGGTGCTCGCCTTTAATCCCAGTACTTGGGAGGCAGAGGCAGGCGGATTTCTGAGTTCGAGGCCAGCCTGGTCTACAGAGCGAGTTCCAGGACAGCCAGAGCTATACAGAGAAACCCTGTCTCGAAAAACCAAAAAAAAAAAAAAAAAAAAAAAAAAAAAATACAAAAAGGGACCTGGAGAGATGGTTCCATGGTTACAAGTACTTGATGTACTTGTAAAGGACTCAGATTCAATGCCCTGAACTCACATGGTAGCTAGCACAACCATTCCTGACTCTCTGGTCCAAGGGTTCAAATATCCTCTTTGAACTCAGCAGGCACACACATGCTGCACATTCATGAAAGCAAAGCACCTGTAGAGATAAAACAAATAAAATAAAAGCATTAATTTAAGGATAGCCTATTTTCTAGCCACCCAGAAGACTTTAGTTCAATTGTGTCCAACTCAAAAGCATCTTTCCTGTGCCGGCTACTGAACAAAGCAAGTATCTTTATGATCACCAGGAGGGAGAAAAGCAGTCTTCTGGTTCAGCCTAAAAGTTTGTATACATAACCAGAAAGATACCGAGAAGAAAGGGAAGAATTACAACGGATTCAGGGGGAAAAATGGACAATTGGGCTGTTTTGCAAAGCCACAATCCCATCCTTTAGCCAGGACCAGCTATTTCACAAAGTTGCTCTTTAGTCCACGAGCCCCAGAGGAACAGGGAAGTGTCCAGCACAGTCCCCAACCAACAGGGAGACAAAAAGCAGGACAACCAGGTTCCTTCTCAAGGCGGTTTATTCAGGAGTTGCTTCTTTCCAAGCAGTGACCCCGACCCCTCCTGGGTTCGGGCTTATAAGCACTAGTGCATACCAATCATCAAAAGCCACGTATCATCTCTCCATAGGTCCCTGTTTGGTCACCAGATCTAGCCAGACAATCATGCCACCCCATGCCCAAATAAGGAGTTACCGTGGAGAGTGCCCCACTGTCGGGCTAGCGGTTACCATGGAGAGTGCCCGCTGTCGGGCTGGTGGAGACCGGCACCATTCTCAGGCTGGCGGTTACCATGGAGAGCGCTAAGAGCAGCATGCCACTGCTCTCCACAGGGAAGCATATCAGGGATGTACAGGTGTGTAACAGAAAGTCACGGTGAATAACTGAACACCAGTCTTAGAAAAGCCACTGTCTAGTCTATGCCAAGAAAATGGAGTGATGGTCCTCCTCCCAGTAGACTGCTAGAATCCCCATGTCATGCACTTAATCACAGGGCAGAGAAGAAAGTGCCTCTCTTTCTTATCACCCCAAAGAGCTGATTCCCTTCTTCCTGCATTTTTCTAACCTTTCTTTTCAAGCATGTTTTTGTCAAAAGAAGAAAGTGTCCACATACATTTTCATAAAGACGTAAAGCAATCTACTTAGTAATGTTTCTCCCAAACTCCTGCAGAATTTCCTTCACTTTCTTTTTTTTAATTTGATATTTTCTTTATTTACATTTCAAATAATATCTCATCCCAGTTTCCCTTCGGGGGGGGGGGGACTGTTCCCTCTCCCTTCCCCCTGCTCACCAACCCACCCTCTCCCACTTCCTAGCCCTGGCATTCCCCTACACTGGGGCATAGAGCCTTCACAGGGCCAAGGGCCTCTCCTCCTATTGATGACCGACTAGGCCATCCTCTGCCACATATGCAGCTGGGGCCATGAGTCTCCATGTGTGCTCTTTGGTCGCTTTCTTTAGTAGGGTATCTAAAGTATCTTAGTTTTTTGTAATGAGATTCCAAGACACTTCCTTTGGACCCATTTTCTCAGACATTTCTGAGTAGGGACAATCTTTCCAGCCCTTTGCATGGGAAGAAACTGAGTGTTTAGGAGGATGAGTGTACTGCTCAGCTCTAGTCTGAAGCAGAGTCTAAATGAGAACTAAGATTTCTAGACCTTTTCTGACCTCACTGTTCTTTCAAGCATGTGGTTAAAATGAATCCTGCTTCTTCTAATTTCTGGGAGGAAACAAAGAGCCATCATCCTTTATATTTCTAAGGATTATTTTATAAAGGACTGGCAATGGTTATACATTCCTATTTCTGAAGGAGTCTTGCCATTAAATACAACCACTCCTACACAGATTACATATCCTTTATCCAGGATACTTTGGATCAGAATTTGGATTTTTTTTTTTTTAGATTTTAGAATATATATATATATATATATATATATATATACATATATATATCAGGAGATAGCTTAGGAATGGGCTCCACATCTCAACATAGAATCTCTGTATATATCATATACCTAAAGCATATAGCCTAAAAATAATTTTATACAATATTTTAATGCACCCATATTATGACATCATATGAAGTCATGTAAATTTCTATTTGTTCCATTGCATTAATATATAAAAGATTTCAGCTTTTGAGCATTTTAGATGTCATGTGTTCTGAGTAGGGATGCTAACCTATGCCTTGCTCCACCTGGGAGAGGCCAAGCAAAAAACTAGCAAAACTGTCAGCACCATAGGCTGTGTGACAATGGCTTGGTGACAGAAATGACAAATCAGATAACACACTCTGTTCACTTCTTCTGCAAGGGGCACAGAGAAAAGGTCACAGAGGCAGGCCCTGGAATCTGACATGCATTTTTCTGAGAATGGAAACTCAGTAAGTCTTTTTGGAAAATACTGTTCAGATCTAGGGGAGGGACAAAGAGGACATCTGTCTGCCATTTCCTCTCAGAGCAGCCATCATGAAGTACAATATCCAACAATGGAGAACAATGGTCTACATGTTCCTGGTTCCGCCTCATCTCTCACATCTATATTTATTATGGTTATAGAAGTTAAAATGCAGTAATCACTATCTAATAGATAAAGCCCCTACTTTCAACAAGTTTACAATGTGGAAAATTTTACACGGTCAGTCTGAGCTATCAACTATAAATGATAATTGAGAACTCCTTCCTTCCCAAATATAATCATAATCATCATATAGACCAGTAGTTCTCAATCTGTATCATAACTTTAATACGGGTCACATATCAGATATTCTGCATATTGGATATTTACATTACAATTCATAACAGTAGCAAAATCACAGTTATGAAGGAGTAATGAAAATAATTTACACTTGGAGGTCATCACAACATGAGGAACTGCATTAAAGTGTCACAGCATTAGGAAGGTTAAGAACCACTGATAGAAAATATAAAAAACAAGATTTTGAAATTGGTGGGCAAAAATCTCTAAGACATACAAAACACAATGCATAACTCCCAAATAATTTAATCACATCTCTACCCTGCTGAAAAATGATCAGTGGCACTGATTTGCCCATAAATTAATACACAATTTTTAACCAAGAGTTTTGAACCATTTACCATGTAACAAAAGACAAGACAAAAAGATTGGTCCTCCCCAGCACCTGCTCTGCTCAACAACAGAGCTGTCTCTAAAGTACTAATCATTAAAATGTTACATGTTAGATGTTCAATAAATGTTTTATCAAAGGGAGAACAAATTGAGATTTTTTTTAAAAAAAGCACAGTAACTTAAAACATACATATGAATACATTATATATAGCAGATGTGCAGCTTGGTCTTCATGTGGGTCCCGAATAACTGGAGCGGGGGCTGTACATAAGATATATTCTTCTAGCTGGGCTGCCTTGTCTGACCTCAGTGAAACAGGAAGTGCCCAGCATCACAGAGACTTGAAGTGCCAGGGTAGGAGGATACTCAGGGGCCCACACCCACTCAGACAAGAAGGAGAGAGAGGATGGGGAAGGATTGTGGGAGGGGCTAACAGGGAGGGGATCAGTGAGCAGGAGGCAAAGTGAATAAATAAAAATTTTAAATTAAATTAACATGTTTTTACTGAGCTTCCAAATTAGTTTAAGTTGGGATCCCCACTTTGTGAGCTTTTTAATCACAACATAGAACAAGTAACTTCATTCTTGACCTCATTTAAGATTCATCTATATAATGAAAAAAAATATTTGTATCCAGTGTTGGAGTATCCCAATAAGATGCAAATGAAGTCCTTAGCTCAGCTTAATAAATAACAGCTATAGTTAATAAGGACAATCATCTTCACCTCCACTCTGGGTACGCCTATGTACTGGGCATGACTAGCACTTTCCCCATTGTTGTGAACAAACACCTGACAATAAGTAAGTGAAGAGGCAGAGAAGGCGTGGCAGGCAAAGTAGTTATGGCACAAACATCCAGATACCCAGCACCCATGGAAGAGCCAGGTCTGCCTGTATGCACCTGCAATCCCAGTGCTAGTGGACAGAGTTAGGTGGATCCCAGGGGCTCGCTGACCAGCTGTCCTATCAAAAACATTAGGCTCCAAGTTCAGTTATAGTCTATTATTCTATGTCTAAGAAAAAATGTGGAGAAACCATTGACGAAGACATTGAAGTAAATCTCTGGTTTCCACACAAGCACACAAGCTTAAAAACATGAGCACACACATAAATACATAACACACCTACACAAGATGGAGGTGGGGGAAGAAGCAACTGAAAGAAGAGAGCATTTATAATGGTTTTCAGTGTTTGATCTACCACGATGGGGAAACATAGCAGCAATTATTTCTACAATGGTAAGAGTAGGAGGTTGCTGGTTATTCTGTTTTTCAGCCAGGAAGCATAGAGAGATGCATGCTAGTTAGTGTTCAGCTCACCTTTTCCTTTTGAATCAGTCTGTAACTCCACCCCACAGATTGTACTGCCCATATTCAGAGTGTTCCTCTCTTGTTAGCTTGCTTTTCTATAAGCAGTCTCATAGAAACAACAGAAGGTATGTATCCATAGTGTTGCCAAATCCAGTCACATTGATATTAAAGATTAAACACCATATTGAGCAAACACTGTCCATTAGCAACTCTGTTGGATATTGCTCCAAGAAGCTGTAGGTTAAGTTCTTGTTACTAACTTAAGGCCCTTCTAACATTTTTTTACAAAAGTAATAACTTTCCCTCTTAAAGATAAAAGATTATTAAGTCATAACCGTGAACTATTCTCCTAAAATAAGACAGTAACTTCTATACATCTTTCCCAGCAATAAACATTACATACTGTAATGAGCAGAAAAATCATCCTTACAAATTCATATATGAAGATTCTATCTAGAACAACCATTGCTAAACCTTGATGTATTCATTCTTTCATCACTGATATGGTTTGATTTCTATTCATCAATACAACACTGGATTTCTAACCCTCTAGTAGTTGTACACATTTGTCCCAATTTAATACAAGTAGATTCACAACAGGGGGAAATTGGACTAGAGGCACACTCGAAGGGAAAATGACAGAAAGCTACAAGAAGAGAAAGGACTTCAAGAGTAACTGCATCCATAAGACAATGATTGCCATCCAACAACACCCAGAAGAGGAAAGAATCTCTACCAAAATGTCAATTTTTAGTCATAGAAACAGAAAAAAAAAATCAGATTACTTTTTCTAAGTCAAAAGTAATCATTAAAAGCCAAAGTAATCTTGAACAAAAAGAGCAAAACTAGAAACCTCACAACACCTAACTTTTTTTTCTGAGACAGGGTTTCTCTGTGCAGCCCTGGCTGTCCTGGAACTCACTTTGTAGACCAGGCTGGCCTCGAACTCAGAAATCCACCTGCCTCTGCCTCCCAAGTGCTGGGATTAAAGGTGTGTGCCACCACCACCTGGCAACACCTAACTTAAAACATAGTATACCCCAACAGTGGACAGAGCTCTGGGAGTTGGAAGAGTTGAGGGAAGGATTTCAGGCTGCAAAGGAGATAGGAACTCCACCAGAAGACCAACAGAGTGAACTAACATGGACCCTTGGAGGCTCCCAGAGACTAAACAACTAACCAAAGAGTGAGCACAAGCTGGACCTAGGCCCCACACACATATGCAGTAGAGGTACGGTTTGGTCTTCATGTGAGTCCTGCAATAAATGTAGCAGGGGCCTAACCTGACTCTGTTGCATCCCTGAGGATCCTGTTCCCCTCAGTGGACTGTCTTGTGTGACTTCAGTGGAAGAGGATGGGACTAGTACTGCTGAGACTTCAGGTGTCAGGATGGGTTGGTACCCAGGAGGGACCTCCCCCTTCTTATAGGTGAAAGGGGGAAGAAGGAGGAATGGACATGTGAGGGGGGCCTGGTAGGAAGAGGGGGTGCTATGATTGGGATATAAAATGAATACATTAATGGAAAAAACATAATACAAAACTACTGTAGTCAAAACAGCATGACACTAAAGGCAAACACATAGTATCATGGAACAAAGTTGGAAGTCTAGAAATGAGGTTTATCCTGATGACAAGAGAATTGTGCCAAAAAAGCACACAATTGGGAAACAGTTTCTAGCAAATGAAATCAGACATACAAGAAAATAAAGTTAAAACTTTATCACACAATGGTTACAAAAATAAATTCGAAATGAATTAAATGTGTGCATATAAGAAGAGAAAGTATAAAATGGCTAGAAGAAAATCTACATAGCATTTATCTAAGCAAGAGCTCTTTAGATATATGAAGCTTAAGTCACTCAAGTAAAACTCAGAAAATGGAATTATATTGAACTAAAAAGCTTATATCCAGCAAAAGAATCAATCAGTAGAGCAATGAGATAAGCCACTAAGTGTAGAAAGTGTCATCAATCTATGTGTTTGATAAGGTACAAATATTCAAAATACATAAAGAATTTATCTCAATTACAATGAAATAAATAGCCCAGTTACAAAATAGAAGACCTGGATAGGCATTTCAAAACAAAAAACAAAAATGTTTATCAGATTTATGAAAAGAAGCTTAACATCACTTAGTAACTGACAAGTGAAAATTAAACCACCATACTGTGGTATCACCTTACTCCTGTGAGAAAAGCTATTATTCAAAAAAAATAAACAATCCATGCTGGCATGAGATAAAAAGGAACCCTGATGGTAAGAATGTAAATGAGAGAAGCCATGGAAAACAGAATGTTCTCAAGAAATATAAAAATATAGTGACTATATGACCTCAAAATCCCACCAGCCATTTTCCAAAGAAAATCAAATAAGTACGTCTCAGAAGTACCAGCAGTTACAAGGTCCATTCTAGGATAATCACAATAACACAATCAACCTAGACAACAAGAGAAAACAGTCATAAACACAGAAGAATATCTTTCTACCCTAAAAGACAAAGACCACCCTCTTTAGCATGGTGGTAAGCTACTCTTCCTGTTGTGTGAAAGACCTAGGTTCCATTGTTCCATGGGGAAACAAGCTATCCCTTCCCAGGTTGGAAGTACGTATCTGAAAATAAAAGGACTTGTTTCTCTTGCAGAGGACCCAAGTTCAGTGCTTGGCATCCATGCTGAGAAGCACACCTGTAACTCCCCATCTATGAGACTCAGTGCTCTCTTCTGGATTTTGTGAGTACCAGTACTTATATGTACACATGCATACAAACACACACACACACACACACACACAATTTAAAAATAAAAGCAAATATTTACAAAGGAGAGATAAATTTGGGTTTTTTAATATTACAAATGAATCTGGAAGACATTATGATGATCGAAATAAGCCAGGCATGGAAATGCATGAAGAATGGTCTTGGTTGTACACAAAATCTCTAAAAGTTTAACTGATGGTACCCAAGCATATCGTGGTTATAGCCAGGGGCTGGGCAGAGGAGCTGGGGACAATGTTTAAAGGGCACAAAGTTTCAAAAATAAGTGCAAAAATCTTTTGTACTACATGAAAAGTATAATCAACAACAATCCTTGTATCTTGGAATAACTCACAAAAATTATACATGAGGTAATTTATATACTAGGCCAAATTATCCATTTCAAAACACCCAGTTGTACCATGTAAATATATACAGTTAGGGGGCAGGGTTCAAGACATGGTTTCTCTGTATAGCCCTTGCTGTCTTAGAACTTGTTCTGTAGAGAAGGCTAGCCTTGAACTGAAAGATTCACCTGCCTCTGCCTCTCAAGTGCTGGGATTAAAGGAGAGGGCCATTATGCCTGGCTAATATAAATGATTTTTTTTATTTGTCAGTTAAATATAATCTTTTTTAAAAAGAAAAAAGGAAAAAGCCACAAGAAATATCATGACTTGACAGAAACTCTAATTTTGAAGTTCTGGCTTCTGAAATTTTGCTACAAATTTCTATTATTTTCAACCATCCATTTTGGGGTGCTTTTCCATGGCAACGTTGGTAAATTAATATAATCATTAATACCTCCTTTAAGGCCCAGAAAACACAGAGATTTTAAAAGATCCTGTAGAGAAAAGACAACCTGCAGAAAGGGGCTAAAGAATGGTGGTAAATGACCAAGAACCGGCTTTTAAAACTAAAAGCACATACCAAGTTGCCAGCACTAAGGGCTAGTTTGAATTAATCAAAGACACAGGATTTAACACAAGTACAAGAAACCTTTGTATAGAAGGAAAATTATCTGACATCTGCACTGAAAAAAAAATGCCAAAAGAAGTAGGGGTTTTTTGCCAAGAAGGACTTCTATTAGAACTATTTTTAAAAGGCTAGAAATGCTCACACACTGCCACCAGCCTGTCCTGTGCTTTTGCTCCTCTGCCACCCTATCCTTCACTGATTGCAAAGGATGAAGAAATTGCCAACTCATCTTTGACAATGGCTCTGGCATGTACAAAGCTGGCTTTCTTAGCAGTGCCACCCCCAGGGCTGTGTTTCCTTCCATCATCAAGAACCCCTGATACCAGGGCATTTTGGTAGACATAAGCTAGAAAGACTCCTACATAGGTGACAAAGCCCAGGGCAAGAGAGATATCCTTGAGCCTGAAGTATCCTAACAAGTATGGCATTGTCACCAACTGGGATAACATGGAGAAGATCTGGTCCCATACCTTCTACAACAATACTGAATATGGCCCCTGAGAAGCACCTGGTACTTTTCATCAATGCTCCTCCTGAACTCCAAATCTAACAGAAGATGATGCACATAATATTTGAAACCTTCAACACCCCAGCCATATGTGTGGCCATTCAGGTGATTCTGTCCTTGTATGCATCTGGGCACACCACTGGCATTGTCATGAACTCTGGTGATGGGGTCACACAATACCATATACAAGGGCTAAATCCTTCCCCATGCCCTCTTGCTGCCCAGGACCTAACAGACTACCTTATGAAGATCCTGACTACAGCTGATAGGGCTACAGCTTTACTACCACAGCTTTACTACCACAACTGAGCAGGAAATTACATAACATTAAAGAGAAGTCGTGCTATGTTGCCCTAGATTTTGAGCAAGAAATGTCTACTGAGGCATTCTTTCTCCTTGGAGAAGAGCTAGGAGCTACCTGATGGGCAGGTGCTCACCATGGGCAATGTGTGGTTCTGGTTTCCAGAGGTTCTCTCCCAGCCTTCCTTCTGGACACAGAGTCCTGTGACATCCATGAGACCACCTTCAACTCCATCATAAAGTATGCTATGTACATCTTCAAGGACCTGTATGCCAATACAGTGCTGTCTGGTGGTACCACTGTGTATCCAGACATTGGTGAGAGGATGCAGGAGAACATAGCCCAAGCATGTAGCACAATGAAGATTAAGATCATTGTTCCCCATGAGGGCAAGTAGTGTGGATTGGTGGTTCCATACTTTACACATAAAGTTAGTTTTGCAAATGTTTTCAGTGCACCTGCATTTTGATTGTGGCCTGTCATTGGAGGCAAGTTATAGAGTGCTCCATCTAAGGCAGTATGGCCATGCTCAGGGAAGTTTTGAATTTGGAAAAATTCCCAGAGTTCAGTATATTCTGGTTAGTGGTGCACAACCTAATTCAAATGTCCCAAAGAAGAAAGGACATCCTGTGTTCCACAAGTGCTGAGCAAACACCTCATTCATGTGACCCACTTTCTCTGCCATCATCATGCAGAACTTTGCCAACTACTAAGGATTTTGTCAGCCATAAGCAAAGAGCATGTGCCGATGCTCTGCAGTCTATTCTTGGATTTCCTAACACACTGGGACATCCCTCCACTTGCACTTGACAAACCTTGGTCAGCACACATGAGTCTGTAAGAAGTAGATCTCAGAATAGGATCTGAGACTATCAGTAAAAGGTAAACTGACTTTGAAGTTTACTTGGGTTAGAGATCATAGATATATCTGTATGAGTTGGATAAATTCAAGAATCAGATTAATAACTCAGGGGAAATCATTTAATGTCTAAATTAGACAAGATACAAAAGTGTGTCAAAAATAAGTTAACAACTCTTTTATTTATTTTTTTTTTTTAGGATACTGAAATACATGAAGTGATCTCTGCTCTTCACAGAATCAGATGTAGATGGGAAATCAGCCCCCACTGGGGGATGGCAACACAGAGATAGTACCAGCTCTACTCAAACCTCAGAGGCTTCTGCTTGAACTGCATCTGGAAGAATGACAGGTGTTCTAGGTGGGTGGGCTACTGAGGTAGGGAGGGGATGGAGCTATGGGCTTGGGAGTTAATGCTGAACACAGAAAAGCCATGGCCTGGGGTGAAGGAGGGAATGGATAATTACAACACAAAGCAAACTCTAGTGTACATCTGAGGGGACAGGATTCTGATTTGGCCATGATATCATTTTGTACAAGACTAAAGAATTCCTACTCTGCCCTTTTGATCATCTTACATGAGTGATGTGATCAAACATATATTTTGGAAGGATCAGTGGAAGACAATATAATAGGTTCAATATAGCAAGAATGAAAGTGGGTTGACCGGTTAGAAGTAGTAAACAATTTTTAACCCAGAATTGTTCCTGTCTAAAGGAAACACGGGGGGAAAAAATGGAGCAGACACAAAAGAAAAGGCCATCCAGAGACCAACCACCTTAGGAATCTATCTCATCTGCAGACACTAAACCTAGACACTATGGCTGATGCCAAGAAGTGCCCCAGACAGAAGCCTAGCTAGTATGACTGTCCTTTGAGAGGCTCTGCCAACATGTGACTAAAACAGACTCACAGCCTACCATCAGTCTGAGCCCTGAAACCCCAATAGAATAGTTAGGGGAAGGAATGAAGGTGCTGAAGGGGATTGTAAACCCATAGGAAGAACAACAATATCAAATAAGTGGACCCCACCAGAGAGCTCCCAAGGACTAAACCACCAACCAAAGAGTATACATGAATGGTCCATGGCTCCAGCTACATATGTAGCAGAGGATTGCCTTATCTGGCATCAATAGGAGGGGAGGCCCTTGGTCCTGTGGAGGCTTGTTGCCCCAGCAAAGGGTTTGCTAGAGGGGTGAGGCAGGAGTGGGTAGGTGGGTGCGGAAGCACAATCTTAGAGGCAAAGGGTGGGGATGGGATGGGAGTTTGCTAAGGGGGGACCAGACAGGGGGACAACAATTGAAATGTAAATGAATAAAATAACCAATTAATTTTTAAAAAGTAGTAGTAAACAAGAAACAGATTGGAAATCAGACAATATTTACAAACTTCAAATATATATACCTGATAATTGTTTGGACCAATGAGCAATGAAAAAGACAGTTCTTAAGATGATTCCCAAATTTCTGGCTTTCATAAACTGAGAGAATACTGGGGTGCTTGACAGTGGACACATGGAGTTTGTAATGTTTGAACCTTTATGTGATCACTCTAAGTAGACACTATAGAGCTTAGGCTCCAGTGGATAACAATAAGAACCCTTTGGGATCCTCAGCTCTCCTCTTGGGAACCTTCCTTGCCCAGCTTGTGCAATCTATCAACAACTCTGCATTTCAATTCTAAATTCGTCATTGGGGATGAGGACAGTGACATTCAGAGAGTTTGTGACTTGCTTGGGTCACACTCCTAAGCAAGCATCTTTCAGAGCCCACTCTCCTCATCTCTATTATATCTACTCTCACATTATTTCCCCAAGGATCGTAAATGATGACTAAGCTGAACTTGTATGAGCAGCTAGTATTAGGATTCTGGCAGGAATTCTCTGTCTTGCTCTATCTCTCTGCTAACCCTCTGACCATCCTACCCCACCCTTTTTGCATATTTTGTTATTTGATGCCTATTTCTTGTTCCCAATAACATTTAAAAAAAAAAAGTCTATAATATCCACTAGCAAAACTTTGTTAAGTGCTAAAACACTGGCCCATGTCACCTATCAAAGCACAAATACTTTGACAGAGGCTTCAGTGCCTCCTTGGAGTATACCTAAATGCTGTCAAGGGATCTTGCTCACAGCCAGGTTCTTAAGTCCCAGCTTACAGATTCTAACTGCATAAGGCCACAGGAGAAACCCAGGAGGCTGATTGCTTTAAAAGACATCAGATAGGCTTCACTGAAAAAAAAAAAATTTAAAGGAATGCTTCTGTGAAGCACACTTCAAATACCATGGCAGGACAATGGGTGATACTTTCTGGATGCAGGCATAATTTCAGAGCACAAGGGCAGATAGTAATCATGGTTAACATCATTATCACATTTGACACAAACCGGGGTCACATCCTTAGAGGGCCACAATCCTCACGGCCTCATAGTTGGATAATAGTATTTGCATTTTACACTTCAGGAGAGGTAACTCAATACAACAACTCAGACATTCAACCCAGGCCATGAATTTCCTGATGTTCTCCTATTTCTCTTCAGGCACAGTAAACCAAGGTGTCAAGTGGGTAATTTGCTTGAGAGGTTAGTGCATTTTTGCTTAATAGTAGGTATGAGAGTGATTCAAGGTGTGGGTGAGCCTTTGACAGAAGGATATGTGCACATTAATTCAGAGCCCCAAATGAATACCTTAAATCCCATGGGTTATTCTAATGGTATTTACTGGAAAACACTACTCACTGCATTGTGATACTTTCTGATATCACCCAGCTGCAATGAGGGCATTATTAGACTGGGAATTTACCTTAGCTGCCCTGAAGAGCTCGTGCATTCCAGGATGGAACAGGAAAGAACTGTGCTTGCATCCTGGGACAAGATTGTAAATGGAAAGCTTGGTGGCAGAAATAAGTTGTCGTGCACTGATGCATGACAACTCTGCCATATAGAATTAAGGATGTTTAGTAACATATTGTGGTGTTTTAAAACCAGCACATGCAGAGCAAAATCAAACCATAATAATGTTAAAACAAAAGCAAGTACATTAAAGTCTAATCATGTCCTTCTCCTTTATGTGTTAAAATTGGAAGCTGTGAGTGATGCCTTTAATTATGGTCCTGATGTTTTAGTTGCTGAGCGGTTTATTTAAAGTGACAGAATCATTTTCTTTATACATAATTACTCCTGCTGAATTTGTTATATAAACAAATGGGAGACTAATAAATCAGAGACAGAAATAAAATTGATAGCTCTCACCAGATAATAATCTTAATGTATTTATGACAGATTGCTAATTCATATGTAATTTAGTTTTAGAGTTAGCTAATTAGAGAGAAAATCATTACAAGCTTACTTCTTAAGCATGATATTAACCTAAAGAACCCACAGTGTTAAGGACAAAATGGTTCATGATAAAATGGAGGCAAGACACTAAAAATCAATATTAATATGATTTTTTCTATACTCTTTAAATCTGTAGATGTGAATTCTCCATATTGACAGCAATGGAAAGATGGTAAAAGAAAATTCACTTCTTGATAATTAAGGCAAAAAAAAATAGGAATTAGTCCACAAAATTAGACCACAGTGTAAGTAGTGATATGGCTATCAAATGACACACTGAAACAGATGAGAGTAGATTCCCACTCAACAGAGAGGCTTGGTGTCACATGATCCTGAAGGTCACTGCCACTTAGAGTCCTGTGACCCCAGATTCAGATCATAGCAAAATCCACCTCTACTTTCCTATATGTTTACAAAGCACAATTTTACCTGGCTTTAAAGTGTGCTAGAGAGACTGAAGGAAAGGCCATCCAGATTCATCCCATATACAGTTACCAAACCTAAGACACTGTTGTGGATGCCAAGTAGTGCATGCTGAAAGCAGCCTGATATGGCTGTCTCCTGAGAAGCCTTGCCAGAGCCTTACAAGTGCAGAGGTGGATATTAGAATTGGACTGAGCGCGGTGTCCTTAATAGAGGAGTTAGAGAAGGGACTGAAGGAGTTGAAGGGATTTGCAACCCATAGGAAAAACAACAATATCAACCAACCAGATCCCCCACAACTCCCAGGGACTAAGCCATCAACTAAGCCATCAACACATGGCTCCAGCTGCATATGTAGCAGAGGATGGCCTTGTCATGCCTCAATGGGAGGAGATGTCCTTGGTCCTATAATGGCTCAATAAATGCCCCAGTATAGGGGAATCAAGGGTGGGTAGGTGGGAGTGGGTGGGTGGTGGAGAAATATCCTTATAGAAGCAGGGGAGGGAGGATGGGATAGGGTGTTTCCGGGAGGAAGGGAAACCAGGAAAGAGAATAACATTTGAAATGTAAATAAAGAAAATATCCATTAAAAAAAAACAAGTGAAAGATATGTGTGACAAGAACTTCAAGTCTCTGAAGAAAGAAATTGAAGAAGACTTCAGAAGATGAAAAGATCTCCCATGTTCATGGATTGGTAGTAGTGATGTAGTAAAAATGGCCATCCTACTGGAAGCAATCTACAGATTCAACACAATCCCCATTAAAATTCCAACATAATGCTTCACAGATATGGAAAGAGCAATTCTCAACTTCATTTGGAAAGACAAAACATCCAGGATAGCCAAAACAATTCTCAACAAGAGAAGCTCTTCTGTGGGAATCACCATCAACGACCTCAAGCAGTACTACAGAGCAACAGTGATAAAAAGTATAAAGACAGACAGGCAGATCAACAAATAAGAAGACCAGCAAATAAACCTATACACCTATGGACACTTTATTTTTGACAAAGAAGCCAAAAAAATACAGTGGAAAAAAGAATGCATCTTCAATAAATGGTGCTGGTCTAACCGGAAGTCTGCACATAGAAGAGTGCAAACTGATCCATATTTATCACACTACACAATTTTCCAGTCCAAGTGGATCAAGGACCGCCACATAAAGCCAGATACACTGAATCTAATAAAAAAAA